>BLBF01000052.1:1967444-2006197 GCA_015471245.1 Laticauda colubrina
GCACAGAGCTGAAGAAACAAGCCTGAAGATGATGAATGAGACTTCATTGAAACGTTGCCTAGATACTTCCAATTCTACGCGGGAGAAAACCCGAATAACCAAAGATCCACATACAAATACCCGCGAAAACCTCAGAAAACAAATATATATATATATATATATATATATTTCAACAGACCTATGGAACCTAGATGTACTAATTCCTAGATGTACTAATCTACAAAAGAACAGATGGCACACTAGGACACACCGTATACCAGAAGAAAACACAAACCAACCGCTACCTCAACACTCAATCCCACCACCACCCGGCACAGATAAATTCCATGGCCAAAACACTAATTGCCAGAACCAAACGCCTGGCAGACAAGACACATATAAAGACTGAACTATGCACCCTCACTGAAGTATTGACAGCCAACGGCTTCCACAAAAACAAAATCACCAGCTTGATCCACAAAAACACACCAAGACATAACAGAGACCTAGAAGATCAACAGACCTATGGAACAGCTGTCCTGCCCTACATAAGAGATACTACAGACAAAATCAATAAGATTCTACACAGGCATCACATCAAGACTGCCTTCAAAACAGACAAAACAATAGCAGCCATCCTTAAAAACCCCAAAGACAAAATTGACCTGGAAAACCAAGGCATATACGAAGTTCCCTGTGCATCATGCCCGGCCACATGCATTGGACAGACCAATATAAGAATAAGTACCCACCTGGATGAACACAAAAATGCAGTAAAAAAGCTGGAACACACCTCCTCACTCGTCCAACACATTAAAACCACAGGTCACAACATCAACTTTAATGGCACTAAAACCCTAGCCACTATAGAAAATCCCAGCCACAGAATCATCAGAGAAGCCATAGAGATTGAAAAAAGACCTGAAAGCATGAATAGAAGAGATGATTCCAGCAGACTGTCAATCATTTGGAAGCCTGCACTCTCAAATGGAAAGATCTCCACACCACAAGCCAGGCAAACACCTGGGCACAAACAGACTCCCCCTGATACCTCCAGCTCAAACACACCCCAACCAGGTACCCAGATAAAACCTAGCTTCCTAATAGATAACAGCCGTCCTTTTACACGAAGCCAAGCTGTACTGAAAGCCTCCAATATAGGAACAGAGTGTTGCCAGCCAATCAAAGCCACAAAACAGACAGAAGAAACCAGAAACACCAACCAAACAAACTCCAAGTCCAATAAACACAGACCAAGACTCCCAACCAATAAGGATAGGCTAGCCTCAAATTTAAAATCAATGGCTGTGAGAGCCTGACCCACATACAAACTCAATACAGAAGCCTGATGATGGCAGATGAGATTCTGCTGAAACGTTGCTACAACTTTAAAAGCACTACAATGACGTGGGATAATACCCGAAGGATGTGTGTGTGTGTGTGTGTGTGTGTGTGTGTGTGTATTTGTGTGTGTCTGTGTGTGTGTGTGTTTGTGTGTGTGTAAATAAAGCACACATTCCATTCCAATTCAATTCTATCATTAATATTCATTAAAATCTTCACAGCTTTAACATTTCTTTTCAATTAAATATCATGCTTCCTTGGGTGCACTTGTAAACTTTCCATAGTTAATTCTTTTTTTCCCATATTTCTGACTTATATTTTATAAATAATTACTAATAATTAAAAATGTTCCCATTTAATTCTCTCAATCATGTTAATTCATTTTTTTATTACCAAACATTCAACTACATTACAGTAAATAATTTATCCATCATTTTAATCATATTTTCTAAAATTATTTCTGTTTGTAATATAACAATGCTATCTTATGTACCTTTGCAGAATCCCTTTTGCAATTAAATTTTAACCCATTATCTCTAAACAAGCTTATGGTTGTTTTTATCTTTTCCCTGTTTCTCCATTTCTTGTTTCCTTTTCCTTGCCTTCTTCCCCCTCTTCTTCTACCTCCCCTTTTTACCCCCTCATCTCTCTACTTCTAACTCTCTCATCTGTAATCCCCTCTTCTGTTGCTTTCTAATATTATACTTATCTTTCAAATTCTTCTTCTTTTTGGTTTTCTTTCTAGTTTTTGGTTGTTTTTTCTAGTCTTTTACTCTCTTTCACTCCTTTTCTCCCCCCCCCCACTTAAAATTATTTGAACATTAAAGATGGCTTCTTCTTTGTCCTAGTCTTCTTGTTATGCAAGCATTTCTTGTTGTTTCTCATAGTTCCAGATCTCCATTTCTAAGAATTGAAACACGAAGCCAAAAGAACCTCTCCCTTGTGCATCTTCTTTCCATTTTTTACATTCCATTTTCAGTTCTTCTAAGAGTGATACCATTTTAAAGACTTTTAAACAACCAATTTTAGTCATCCAGATGCAAAAACCAAAAATCATCAAGTCATCCAAATAATCCAAAGCTGTTTCTTTCTGCTCCTTTTTCCATTTCTCTTCCTGGGGTTCTATTATTTTGTTACCAAGTTTCAATTCAATGTATCTTTGAGGAATCTTGTTAAAATTTCACTGTAAGCTCCTTTTAGTTACAGTTCCATTCCTTAGTTCCAGGCAGTCTCCTCCATTTTTCCAGATCCTGCCCTTTTATTCTTTTTTTTCTCCTTTTCTGCTTTAAAAACTTTTAAATATCCAGAAATCTTTATTATCCCTTTGACTTTTATTTTCAGCTTAGATGCCTATTAATGTCAAAGTGGATTTTTTTCAATTTCTTGCTTAAGTCTCTTAGTTTTCAGTATAAGGAAGGGAAGAAAAAAAAGCCCTAATCCTTTCCCTTCTCTCTCTCCTTCGCAGCTTCAAAATCTTCTTTGGGAACAATGTTATTAAATTTAAATTCCAGGGTACCTTATTTGTTGCTTTTGTTGTTTGACCCTGTCAACCAAAACTTTCTCTTCTTATCTTCCTCTTGCACATTCTTTTCTGGTAGAGTTCTTCTTTGTGCTGGCCATTTCTGATCACCACTACAACTGCCTTTGGGAAAGGGAGTAATGGCCAGCTGGGGAGGAGAGATGCGGTTCTCCTCAACCCTGCAGGCAGTCTCCCCCTTCTTCACCACCTCTATGGGGTGGCTTAGCCCCAAAGCCAGCCGGCTCGGGGTGCTCCAGTGGCAAGTATGGATCGAAGCCTTGCAGAGACAAGGTTTTGGTCTATCACCGAAGAAGTTCAAACCAGAAGTCTCCATTTAAAATTTATTCTTGTTGTTAAAAGTATAGTTATTAAATTATAATATTTATTGTTTGTTTTTATGAGATTATTTCTGATAAGAAAAGCTGTGGTTTCATTTCAATTTTAAATTCCAATTTATTTATTTTTTTTGCATTGTATCATGTCTTTCCAATTTTGAGCTTGTTTTTACTGGTCTATCACATGTAATAATGGATTCCAAAAAACATTTGTGGTGGAATCAGATAAAATTTGCTGACTGGAAGAAGTGTTGGATATTAAGTGCTTTGTGTGGGGTTTTTTTTAAATCTCTTGGTGTGTGTATGTTTTAAAAGAGCAGAATGTTTCCTTTTTCCTTCATAGATGAATTAAAAAGACTTTTCAAGCAAAAGTGCATAATTTGAGAAAACCAAGTTTTAGGTGAATAGAGAACCATGTGTTCTTGTGTCAGAGCAGTCTTTTCCCATTTGAATGTTTCTCCCCAAATCGATGTGCTTATCTCACATCCTCTCTGAAGCTGCCACCACTAGTTCTGCTATTATTTCACCTTTCTGAACCCTTGCACACCCTCCTATATCCTGCAGCAGATAGCAGCACCCTCCGATCCCAAGCCTGGCCGCTCTCATACTGTACCGCACCAATCCCTTGTGCACCATCCTGCACCTGGCAACAATCACTTATCTGCCTGCTAGCCTCCTTGTAAGCTGCCCAGGACTTGCAACTTTCCAGAGAAGACAGAGATTTTACTCCATGAAGACAAGCTAGAAAGAGTGACTTAAACTTAACAGTTAATTGAAATTAGGATGGATTTCTATCTGCGGGACACATGTAACAGAAAGAAAGTCTTAATTTCAAATTTGAAAATGTAACTATATATGTGTACACATATACATGCACACACACACACACACACACACACACACATATATATACATACATATACATATATATACATACATATACATGTTTTCTCAAGTTTACGCGGATACTTACATGTATGCTGTTCAGCTTTGTTCGGGTATTTTCCCACATCATTGTAGTTCTTTTAAAGTTGTAGCAACGTTTCGACAGAATCTCATCTGCCATCATCAGGCTTTTGTATTGTGTTCATCTGTGAGTCAGACTTTCACAGCTGTTTCTGTTTTAAATTTGGTGCTAGCCTACGCTGTGCCAGAATGGTTTTTTCTTCATCCTGATTGGTTGGGAGTTTTGGTCTGTGCTTATTGGTATTGGAGTTTGCTGTGTTCTGCTTGATTGGTGTTTCTAATATCTTCTGTCTGCTTTGTAACTTTTTTTGTCTTGATTGGCTGGCAACATTGTGTTTCCTATATTGGAGGCCTTTAGTGCGGCTTGGCTCCGAGTAAATCGATGGCTATCATTTATTAGGAAGCTAGGTTTCATCTGGGTGACTGGTTGGGGTGTGTTTGAGCTGGAGGTATCAGGGGGAGTCTGTTTGTGCCCAGATGTTTGCCTGGCTTGTGGTGTGGAGATTTTTTTGTCTGAGAGTGCAGGCTTCCAGATAATTGACAGTCTGGTGGAGTCATCTCCTCTATTCATGCTTTCAGGTCTTCTTTCAATCTCTATGGCTTCTCTGATAATTCTGTAGTTGGGGTTTTCTATAGTGGCTAGGGTTTTGGTGCCATAGGGTTTTGGTGCTATTGGTACTATACAGGCATCACATGAAGACTGCCTTCAAAACAGACAGAAAAATAGCAGCCATCCTAAGAAATCCCAAAGATAAAATTGACCTGGAAAACCAAGGCATATATGAAATCCCCTGTGCATCATGCTCTGCCACATAGATTGGACAGACCAATAGAAGAATAAGTATCCGCCTAGATGAACACAAAAATGCAGTAAAAAAGCTGGAACACACTTCCTCACTTGTCCAACACATGAAAGCCACAGGTCATAGCATCAACTTCAATGGCACCAAAACCCTAGCCACTATAGAAAACCCCAGCTATAGAATTATCAGAGAAGCCATAGAGATTGAAAGAAGACCTGAAAGCATGAATAGAAGAGATGACTCCAGCAGACTGTCAATTATCTGGAAGCCTGCACATTCAACATAGCTTTAACTCTTTTATGTATATTAGGGAGTTCAGATTGTTGAATTTCATTTTCTAGAATTTTCTCCTGATCATACAGTTTTATTATTATTATTTTATCCTTGATAATAAAGGGTCCCTTTCTCACCTATTAATCAATTCATCATTTCTCTCTCTCTCTCTTTTTTCAGTTTATATGCCAAACATCTGGTTATTCTCATTTTCAAAAAAAGTTTGATTTTGCACTTTTGATTTTTTTTTTGTGCCAGTTCATCTTTTTCCAATTGACTCATTTTGTGTTTTATTAAATCTATTTGATTTTTTAATTTCTTTTTTGTGGTTCTTTCTGTAATTCTGATTCTAATCTTTTGTGTTCTTATTTTCTTCTTATTTTTTCCCCATGTAAGGTATGACTAGTCCACGGATATACACTTTAGCAGTATCTCATACAGTTTGCAAGAAAGTCTCTTCTTTCCTGTTCTCTTTTTAAAAAAGTCCAGTTCTTTTTCCATATTTTGTATAAATTCTTTACCTTACAATATCACTTGGCTCAATGTCCATTTCAATTTTCCTTTTTGTCCTTTCCATACAACTTTTATTGAATTGTGATCTGCCCAAACATTGGGTTCTATGACATCTACACCTGTCTTTCTAGGCCAGGATTTATGCCTATTTGACTAGAATGAGTACTGATTTTTCTTAGAGTGAGTTTCTCTCCATACATTTTGAGTTCCTATTTCTTCCATCATTTAAAAAAAGATTTTAGGGAGTGTTTTCCTAACCCTTTTACCTGTTTACTACTCTTATAGTCAAGTTCTGTGTCTACAATTGCATTAAAGTCTCTTACCACACAAATATTTTCATATTCCAATTCTATAATTTTCTTATGAAGTTTTCCATAAAACTCATCTTGTTTATTATTAGGTGCATATATTGCTATCAACAACATCTGTTTTTGATTCATTGTTATCTCCACCATCAATATTCTCTTTTCTTCATCTGCATAGATTTGTCTAGCCTTCATTGTTTCTTTAATGTATAGAACCACCACCACCCTTTTCTTTTGCTATGCAGGTGAAGAATATTGCTTCCCAATTTTGGGGTACTCTAATAGTTTACTATATTGATTTTTAATGTGAACTCTTAGAGACTGATTAAGTCTAGTTTTAATTTTTCTAATTTATTAAAAATCATTTTTCTTTTCATAGATGAGTTCAGTCCATTTATGTTGATTGACAATAGTTTTGTTTCTTCTTCCATTGTTTAGTTATAGTTAGGTTTTGTTATTCTAGTTGATCTTATTTCTCTCTGTTCTTTCTGTCTTGCTCCTTTTCATTCCCTTCTCTCTTTTTGCTCTGTTTCAGTTTCTTCTTGTTGTATGCTTCCCTCTACTAACAATTCCTCTTAGTTTTTGCACTCTATTTCTCTTCTCTCTTCTTCCTCATATGCTGCAAAGTGCTGATAATAGAATTGTTCTGCTTTGTCTATTGTATCTAATTTATGTCTTTTTTTCCATCCAAATCACCAATATTCCCTCAGTATTAGCCATCTAAAGTTTACATTATGTTTTATTCATTGTCTTGTCAGAAATTGATACTGTTTCCTTGTATCTCTTACTCTTCTGGGTATTTGTTTCAGAATTGCTGTTTGTCTCCCTTTGAATTTCAATGGTATGTTTCTTGCTCTTTGAAGTATTTCTTCTCTTATTCCCTTCTTTGAAAATCTCACATGTACTTCTCTGGGAAGTTTGTTCCTTCTTGCATAGCTTGTATATATTCTAAATATTTCATCAATCCCAGAGATGACTTCCTGTTTACTCTTTTCCAACAATTTTCCAACAACAACCTGCCAACAATTCTGCCATTTTTTTCAGCAAGATCTTTTCCTTTTTCCTCCTCAATATTCTGAAATGTCAGAAAGTATTCTGCTCTATCCATCTCCAGCATAATTATAGATTGCTCAAGATCCTTATCTCCTTAGTCAATCTGTAATTGATGTCTTCTACTTTCTTATCTGTTTGTTCTGTCTTCTCTTCCATTTTCTTAATCTGTTGTTCGTTTTTTATTGATTATTTGCTGGATGTTGTCTATTTTATCTGACATCTTTTGTTCCATCTTTTGCATCCTATCTGCCAAATCATCATGATACTTAGTCATGGCCTCTTGTCATTGTTGGAATATGGTTTTCATCTCTGATTGAAAAATATTTCACTTTTGTTCTGCAACATTCTGCAGCATTGATTCACTGGGCTCGATGCTGCTACTGCTGCTGCAGATGATGCATTTTTTTCTCCCTGTTTTACTTAAGTTTGTATTGCTTGTCATTTTAATAATTTTAAGTGATAGATATTTCAAGTAATAATTATTTGACAAAGGCAACCAATTAATAAACAAGCAATCAATAGTAAATCAAACAGTACAATACTCCACAATACCCAACTTAAAGAATACCCCTGAAGTAATCCAACAATTTCCTTTCGTATTCCCAGTTCTTTTTTCAGACCTCAAGTCACTTCAATCTTTTAGCTGTTGTATTTCACAAAGCCAAGATATCCATAGTCCAAAATTCTCTTCAAAAAGGTTGTTTTCTTTTTGATAAATTGTAATCCACAAAGGCCCACCAAACCCCAACCCCATAATTTGTTGTATCAAATAAATTATGAATCACCAAAAAGAGTAGAAGGATAAAAGTCTCCACTTGCTTCATAAACAACTTCTATTATAAAATCCATATCCAGTCAAAGAGTTACAGTGTTTAAAACTTACATGTTTCCACTCTCTTTCTCTGCAGTTCTCTCTGTAAATAGTTCCCAGGTGCAGGCAATTTATCTGACTCTTGTAACAATGTTCTTTCAATAAACTGCCCAAGGTCAATTGTTAATCTCAATTTTTTTTCTTCACTTTCACTATAAAGTTTTTTTTTCCAGCCAGAGGTGTCACTGTTGCTCTACTTCTCTTTTACTCCTCTCCTTTAATGTCCTTTAACATAAGCCAAATCTTTTTCATTTAAGGGTTCCAGAATCCAAGATTTATATTTGAAAAAAGTTTTAGTTCAATAAAATCCAATAAATATTGTCCTGAGAATAACCAGTCCAATTTTCCACTTTTCACAATTATTTCTCCTAAATAATTCCAATAATTCAAATTTCTTATTTGGATCTATTTCAGTTTTGTGCTCATTCACCTCTATTCTCAGGGAGCAGAAGATAGACAAATCCACCCTCTTCTTTTACAGTTCCAGTGTCACTCAAGCCAGTTTTAAAAGGGGCAAATTCCTCAACAGAAGTTGGAGAATTCTCATCCAGTTGCCACACTGTTCTTCCTCAAACTTCACTAATTCTCCTCTGGTTGGGCTGTCACAGCCTTGGTCAGTCACACAATCACCTTCTTTTTCTTCCTGCCAGATTGAGAGCTTTCCTCTGGAACAAACAAACTTTGCAATCTCCTTGTGATTTATGGAGAATCCCAGTGGTGGGCTTCAAATAATTTAACAACTGTCCAGTTACGGGGGGGGAGGGGCATGGCCATAGCCTAGTCAGCCTTCTGCACTATCCTGGGAGTGAAAATGGACTGTGGATGGACTTTTTTCTACCTCCCCGGGCTCTGGAGGCTCTCTGGAGGCCAGAAATAGGCCCATTTTCACCTTTCATGAGCCACTGGGAGTCCTATTTTCCACCTCCTTGGAAAATGCACATGATCCCTGCACTTCTGGGATCCAAAATGGGCTGTGTGGGGACTCCTGGGAGGGGCAGGGTGGGGTGGAGTGGGGTCAGCCAATCATCGGAACTATCAGTTCACCAAACCAGATGTAAAATTAACATCTGGTTCACCCGAACTGGAGTGAACTGGCTGAAACCCACCCCTGGAGTATCCTCTCTTCTTCATCACCTCTCCAGGGTGGCTTAGGTACCTGAGGACCCTCTGGAAGAAGGAATTTGGCAAACTTCCACAGAGCCCTATAGAAAGTACACCATATAGCCACAACATCAGCTCTACTTCTCAAATCATAGTTTTTTTTAATGTCACTTTAAAATTGCTAGCTGTTTATAATCATAAAAATCAGAAAGTTTTAGCCACCTACAGCAAAGAAAACCAAACTTCAAGTTACTACAAATAATAAACTAAAATGACAACTTTTTGCCTCCATCAGCTTTTTTTTCCCTCCACACTTCCTTATTTTGGCTTGCCTTAGCAGCCTTCTTCCATGTCTACCACTGAAGAAATCCCCCAAATGGTGCAGGTCTTCAAAAAGGAGTAGCAAGCTGTGACTAAAGAGACACTCTTTTAACTTAGTAAAGATTAATAGTCCTTAAGGGTGATTAAGAAATGAAAGGCACAACTTACTATCCATTTGAAAAGTAAATTTCAAAACAACTGCTTCTTCAATGACAAACAGATTGCAGCCATCACAGTTGCTTTGAAATTACTTGAAATTACTTGAAAATACATAGCAGCTCCTGAAATTACTTGAAGACCTCAGCTGTATCAGAGGATCTTGAGGGTAATTCTAAGACTTTCCCAAAACCAGGAGAGTCATATAAACTGAAGGAATACAAGTTCCTTCTGTTAGTAGTTGAAGAGCTACAGCCCAGGGAAAAACCCTTGAGAGATCCCTCCCTGGGTGTGAATTCAGTTGGCCATCTTCACTGGAAGTGATCTTAGACTGTTTCTTCACTATGATTTCTAGTATCATCCACTCAGTTGTATTGATATATAATAATAGAAAGGCAGACAGGATTTATATGGTTTTAGCAATAGCTGAGAGATAGTATAGATTACAGGTAAAGAACTGGCCTGAATTGTGTAAGGGATATCCAATTTTCACAAAGACCAATAGTTTAAAAAATGCTTATGAAATTGCTGCAAGAATCATCTTCATAATTTGTAAAGGTCTCTGCATCTTTCCACTGCATTTCTGAGTCCAGAATTATCTTGGATTCTCAACTAAAGGTACCACTTTTTAGTTAAAAGCAATAGGTGCTTCAAGCAATGGCAATTATTTTATTAAATAATGTCTTTAGTTATTGATATAGAGTAAAACAGTGTTTCAAACATGGCAACTTTAAGATATGTGGATTTCAATTCCTAGAATTCCCCAGCTAGCAAATAGACACACCTTAAAATTGCCAACACAACTATGAAAGTTAATATAAGTTTTTTAAAAACCCACAAAGTTTGAAATTACAGTAACGTACAAACAAAGCATTAGTAAAATCAACATAATCTCTTGTAAATATGGCCCTACAAACTACTTCTTCATAACTTAGTGCATGAACCCTAAGGAGGACTAACCATTTCCTACTAGCTATATTATGAGGAGAGGGAATTTATAATTACTAGTAAGCAAGAATGCACACCACAATAGGATATAGATCATTATGTTATTGCATGAATAAACATACTAGTAGGCTCCTTTTTATAATAAATCATACTAGTGGGCTCCTTTTTATAATTCAGTAAAACTACTGAAAATACATTATTGAAAATGGAACAAGCTCAATGATTTGTTCTCTATTTCCAGGTGATGCACTGTTGGCGCTCTGGAAGGTAGAACGATGCCATTTAAATGAGATTATTACTCTGGCACTGAAGTGTAGTTTCAGCATCCAACAAGAATATGGTGTTCGTGATACTGAAGTGGGACTTGAGCTACGAGTGAAAATAGGTACCATCCCCCTCAGTCTAGAATAAATTTGGAGCCTATTTTTTATTTTAAAAAGCTACAAAACAATGTATGTTAATTTTATCCTGCGCTGAGAGAAACAGAAGCAAAAGGAAAGTTGCCAAGATGGCTACAATACAAATTAATATACCCTTTCATCGACACTTAGGGTCAGAAGTAAAAAAATAATGGAACTGTAATTTTAAAAATGACACAAAGATTAGTCCAAAAACCCATTATATGTTATTAGCAGAGATAAAATTTCATTAATAGTTAAAGTATATCTGAGTACATATAGGTTGTGGAATTATTTCATTTTCAATTCTCCCACCCCCATTTTATTTCAGTATGCTGTAGTTAGGATCTCTATTAAAGGAGTTGAATCTTTTCTCAGGACTCTCTGCTGGTCACATCTCAAAAGCTGTCATTGGTGATAACAGACGACAACATTTTGTGGTAACTGGTCGAGCAGTGGAAGAAGTACGGTTGGCCCAAAACTTAGCCAAAGCAAGTGAAATTATCCTGTCCCCCAATTGCTGGGAACTCTGTGATCGGAACTTAATTGAGGTAGAAAAAATTAAAAATGAACGAGCTGTCAAGGTTGGTACCTTCTTGGTTAAGAGTCCATTTTTCTTTCTGTGATATTGTTTTGTTTATAAAGGGTTGATTTTAAACACTAACAGTGACATGATAATTTTCACATAAAGGATTGGAATGAGATTTATTCCATCTACAAATAATGTCTGTATTTTTGTATTGTTTGCTTTTGACAAATGTCCATTCCTCACAACAGAGAAATGCCCATTACCTTTTTGCCAGCTTTTCCACATATTAAACTTTTTCTATCCCTTTTCCACATTTAGTAATTTTAACATACATAAATTAATTTGCTCATTTTTAAATTTATATATAGTTTGCAATCATTCACTATTTTAACACAACTGCTGTGCACTTTAATATATCAGTTTTTAGAACCCTTACTTTATCACACAGCCGATGTAACTTTCACTTCAAATCATTTGGGCTCTCAGGCAACAATGGGCCATCGTCTGAATAAAAAGTAAGCACATCTATGTCCCCAATCTATTTCTAATATCATCATTTGTTCCATATTAACATTCTTGTAATACCCTAACCTGACTGTCTGAAATGGACTACACTGTGATTGGCCGAAACGCATGACAGTGATTGGTCAGTAAGGAATTTCCTGTGATTGGACGAGCCAATCGCGGGAGTTTCAGAAAGCTGTCATTGGGTGAGAGCCGCCGGCAAGCTGTTTAAGAAGAGCTGCTGTGGCTCGCAGGTCCAGCACAGATCTATACCTTGAATAAAGAGCTGAAGTTATGCTGGTCTCCAGTCTCCTGTTTTCCCATGCTTTTACACTGGTGATGAGGGTGGGATGCTTAGATAAAGAGACCAGTTGGGCACGTGGCAACTGAGCTGAACAACCAACGAGATGGCCGGCAGCAACTTGCCACCCGCACCATTTGACCAGGCAACCGAGGACTGGGAATCTTACATCAATAGATTCCTCATGTTCCTTGAGAGCAATAATCTAAAGGATGCAAACAACCACCAAAAGAGAGCTGTGTTTCTGACCCATTGCAGGCCAGCCGTATTCAAGATGGCCAAAGCGTTGGCCAAGCCAGAAGACATGAAGGAGATGGCTTGGCCAGATCTAGATTGGTTACTTCGGAACCACTATGCCCCAGCCGTGCCAAATCTGATCCGGCGACATGAATTCTACCATCGGGATCAAAAGGATGGAGAGAGCATTGGGGATTTCGTGGCAGCATTGAGGAACATCGGAGGTACATGTGGCTTTTCAGACATGGACGAGGCTCTGAGGGACCGCGTGGTCCTTGGTCTCAGAGACCCGTACTCCAGAGCAGGCTAATGGCTCGGGCAGACATTACAGTTACCGAAGCTATTGCTGAAGCCACAGCAGCCGAGGCCATGAAGAAATCAGTGGCCAAGATGCGACAAATGAATGCAAGGAACTGGCCAACGACATCGGAGACCAACACATCTCCCGAGAAACGAACTGAAACTGGTCACAAAGCAACAACGGCGCACCACGAGGACGTCGAACTATCACCCAACACTGATGATGAGGAAGAGGAGATCCACAGATTGCAAGTGGAGCAGGACTGGTGGAGAAGTCGTAAGTCGGGCTTCCAGTGCGCCAGTTGCGGCGGCAACCACCCCCGTTCTGAGTGCCGGTTCTTAGACACCATTTGCCGGTACTGTGAGAAACAGGGGCATATCGCCAAGGTCTGCCGCAACAAACGGAACTCCAGTCCAAGACAACATGACAACACACCTCCCAGAAACCAAGACAGATTCACAGAGAACCGATGGAACCGCGAAACCCGAAGCAAGCGGCTCAGCAAAACCCAATGATGGGAAGAAACCCATTAAAAGGTCACAATCGGCCATTCAGACAACTCCGACGCAAGAAAAGTACACGTGCAGGTCAGCATCAAGGGCAGGTCATGCAGAATGGAGGTGGACTCCGGATCATACCTCTCATGGTGTCCTGGGGCACGATTAAGAGGTTAGTGCCCAGCTTACAGAAACAAGAGCTGAAGAACCATTAAAGACTATCAGGGGAACAGAATCCCTGTAATAGGAATTGGACACTTCCATGTGACTTTCAAAAGGCATGGAAAAGTACTTCCACTCACTATTGTCGACAGAGACTGCCCAAGCCTGTTGGGTCTGGAATGGTTTGTGCCATTAGGAATCGATGTGATGGGCATCAACCATATCAAGGTAACAGACTGGGAAGAGGAGCTGATGAAGGAATTCCAAGAAGTTTTCGACGGGCAATTAGGCAAGTACTGGGGGTCCCCAATATCATTTAGCCTGAACCTCAATATTGCTTTAATCCGTCTCAAACCAAGATGAGTTCCATTTGCACTCAAGCCAAAAATAGATGAACAATTAGATAAGCTCATCGTGCAAGGGGTCCTGGAATCAATAGACCATGCACGCTGGGAGACCCCAATAGTCACCCCAATCAAACCAGACGGGTCCATCAGAATTTGTGGGGACTATAAAGTGACATTTAACAATGCACTGCAACAAAGTGCATACCTAGTCCCAGTGGTACAGCACCTCCTACACTCACTCGGGGGAGGAAAAGTCTTTGCGAAGCTCGACTTGGCGCAAGCATATCAACATCTGCCCATTGATTCTGAGACTGCAGAAGCGCAAACTATCATGACCCACAGGGGGGCTTTCCAGTGCAAAAGGTTCCAATTCGGAGTCAGTGTGGTACCAGGGGTGTTCCAGAGTTTAATGGAATGGTTACTCCAAGGAATTAAGGGAGTTGTGCCATATTTTGATGATGTGTTGGTCGCGGGCAAAGACAAAAGGCAATTGAGAAGCTGACTCAGGGAAGTCCTACAAAAATTTAAAAACACAGGACTTAAAGTTAAAAAAGAAAAGTGCCAGTTATGCACTGAAAAAGTTGAGCTCCTGGGATATCTGGTGGACAAAGACAGAATCCACCCTACCCACAAAAAAATAAAAGCAATAAAGGAAGCCCCAAGACCTCAAAATAAGGCAGAATTACAAGCCTTTCTGGGACTAATCAATTTCTACAGTGTCTTTTTGCCACAGAAGGCAACAACAGCGGAACCTCTGCAAAGGTTACTCAACAAGATGTCCATTTGGTCCTGGGGAAAGCGGGAAGAGGCCGCCTTCTGGAACATAAAAGATCTCACATCACAATCAGTCCTCATCCAGTACAGCAAAACCCTACCATGAACAGTAACCTGCGACGCCTCTCCATTCGGCATTGGAGCTATACAAAGCCATACCCTGCCAGACGGGAGAGAAGCACCAATTGCTTACTTCTCGAAAACACTATCAAAGGCAGAAAGAAATTATAGCCAGCTCGACAAGGAGGCACTTGCAGCAGTTACTGGCGTGAAGCGGTTTCACGAGTACTTATATGGTAGGGACTTCACCCTCATCACCGACCATAAACCACTACTGGGGATCCTGGCAGGAAACAAGTCCACCCCCAACATACTGTCTCCCTGGATGACAAGGTGGTCTGAGTTCCTTGCCGCCTATACCTACCAACTAATACATCGCCCAGGGAAATGCATCTCGCATGCCGACGCACTAAGCCGTTGCCCCTTAACAGATTATGAAGATGACCCTGCACCCACCACATCCACCCTGCAAATAGAGACATTGCCCAACCTACCAACAACCGCATCAGACATTGCGAGAGAGACGAGCAAAGATGGCAAACTGGCGCGAGTTTTGAACTGGGTGGTAAAAGGGTGGCCGGAAACAGAAAGCAGTGACCAGTTTAAACCTTTCTGAAACCGGAAAACTGAATTATCTTCCCAAAAAGGATGTATACTATGGGGCGATAGAGTGGTAGTTCCAGACAGCTTACAAAAAAAAATGTTGCACATGTTGCATGAGGGACACCCGGGCATTGTGAAAATGAAATCCCTAGCCAGAAGTTACGTGTGGTGGCCAGGGATAGACAGAACCATTGAAACCTGGGTGGCAACATGTGACAAATGTCAGCGATCTAGACCAAACCCTCCCACAGCACCAACCCTCCAGTGGGAAACACCAAGGGTATCCACGAAAGGGCACACCTTCTTGATCGCAGTAGATGCTTACTCCAACTGGCTGGAGGTAAGCCTAATGCGATCTATAATGACGGAAGCGGTTACAAAACAACTAAACAGACTTTTCGCCACCCACGGCCTACCTGACTTGATAGTATCTGACAACGGGCCACAATTCACGGCATTGGCATTCGAGCAATTCCTCGCTGAACGGGGAATCCGAAACTCATTGACAGTGCGTGCAGCGAATGGGCAGGCGGAACGAATGGTCAGATACACCAAAGACGCTTTAGAAAAGATGGACACTGGTAACATACATGACAAAATAAATAAACTATTAACAATACAGCACATAACACTAAGTGCTAAAACCAATAAAAGCTCAGCAGAACTCCTGATGGGAAGAAAACTCTGATCTCATCCAGACAGACTGCACCCGACATACAATCCAGTAAAACCACCAGACTCATCCAGCCGGTACCGGGCATTTAATCCAGGAGACATAGTCTACGTTAAAAAAATTTCAGGGGACCCACTATGGGTATCCGCTACAATAACTCAAGTGTCAGGCCCCCGGTCGTACTGGCTGGAAACAGAGGATGGAAGAAACTGGAAACGACATGTCGATCAAATACAATCAAGAATAATTTTAAACAACACTGAAAACCCACAAAAATCACAAACAGACTCTAATAAAAAATTGAGAGGGGGGGGGGAGAAACCCCAAACAATCATCAAAAAGAAAGAGAAAATACTACAATACAATGACAAACCGAACGGGCCCAACCAACACAAACCGAATCAGAAATACAAACACCGCTAAATAAAAGAAGAAACCAACAATACTCACCGGAGAATGAAGGCAGCCGAAGGGTACCAGAGGAAGACGACCCACTCGAAACCTCGCCTGGAAGGAACAGTCAAGCCAGCTCAACCAGCCCGGGAAGACCAGCCAGGAACAGAGAAGCCGACAACTCAACCGAACCCAGTAGACCGGGTGGAAGTTGCGGCGAAAGGCCTGACTCACCCTTCTAGGTGGTTCCATGGAGAAGAGCAGGAGCAATGAAGATCCCTTCCGAACTGGCTGAAGACCACGCAGCAACTGAACTGCGCAGGTCAAGTAGGCAAGTAAAAAGCCCTGCCAACCTACGTGACTACGTCACTTAGGATGAACCATACCAAGAGGGGAGGGGTGTTCCATATTAACATTCTTGTAATACCCTAACCTGATTGGCTGAAACAGACTACACTGTGATTGGCCGAAACGCACGACGGTGATTGGTCAGTAAGGAATCTCCCGTGTTTGGACGAGCCGATCGCGGGAGATTCAGAAAGCTGTCATTGGGTGAGAGCCACTGGCAAGCTCTATAAGAAGAGCTGCCGTGGCTCGCAGGTCCAGCACAGATCTATACCTTGAATAAAGAGCGGAAGTTACGCTGGTCTCCAGTCTCCTGTTTTCCTGCACTTTTACATCACTGACATTCCTTTTTCATTTATCCACAAATACAAAAAATAATCAATTATATATATCTTGATGTACTCTCTGTGATATTCAGTCCTTCCACTTGTATATTAGTGCCATCTGATATCACTTCCAGCCATTACAAGACCAAGTGACAGATGGAAATTGGACCTCCTGACCAAAAGAGGCATTAAATTGTCTGTTACATTGGGTAGCTAAGAGAAAAATGCAAAGGCTTAAAGAAAGACATTACAAATAAGTTTTGCTCCCAAAACAGTGTAGGACTTAGAATTCTTTTCTTATGATGTTTCTTTTTTAAAAAAATTACCTTTCTCCAATGGACACTATTTATCAAAGCTGTAGTGGGGAGCAGTCAAATCTTCAAAGAACACAGCAGTTTTATGTGCCCAGAAGGAGTCAACATTCTGACTTCTGGGAGCCAGTAAAGAAAAGAAGGGATATGATGTATCAGTATATAGGAATGACTTTGGAAAACATAGAGAAGAGTCATGGCCTCAACATCCATCATGTAAAGCTAACTTGACTCACATAAACAGAAAGAAATCCTCCTGAAGTTCCTAAAAAGTAAAAGGGGGGAAGAAATACTTAGACTTAGAAATAATTCAATCTTTTCAGTTTTCCCTTTGAGGAAAAAAAAAGCAAGATGGACAAACCACGAATAGCAACGCTACCTTTATTGGCTGGTACCAGAGGGAATATTAGTTTACTGGGATGGTAAAAGATACAGATTGGACTTGTTAGATAAAGCGATAGAATTATACAATAGCTACTTCAGTACAAATGAGGGATAATAAGCATGAGGAGAAATGGAATGTGGGAGATGGGAGGTACCAATAAGTGAGGAGAGGAGAGGAGTATACAGCAAGAAGAAAATGAATGGAGAAAGCAGAATGAAAAGGAGCAAGAGCAAAAGACCAGAGACAAATCAAATAACTAAAAGAAGAAGACATATATCAGTAAAGGAGATGGAAGAAGACATTGATATGTTCTTAATATAAATGGATTGAACTCCCCCATGAAAAGGAGAAAAAATCTTTACACAAGTACAAACATTAAAACTAGACATTATTTGTCTTCAAGTAACTTATGTAAAAAACAGCACAGTAAATTATGTGAATGTTCAAAAATTGGGAAACTATATTCTTCATTAGCACAACAAAAGAAAAGAGGGGTAGCCTTACACATTAAGGAAACAATAAATTTAAAACATATCTACACAGATGAAGAAGGAAGAATTTTGATGCTGGAGGTAATGATAAACCAAAAACACATACTTTTGATAGCAATATATGCACCAAACAATAAACAAGAATTCTATAAAAAAAATTAATAAGAAGATAATTGAAATGGAATATGACAATATTTGTGTGGTAGGAGATTTCAACACAATTGTGGATACGAAACTTCTATAGAAGTAGCAAATTAAAAAAAAAATTAAGGAAGATGCTTCTGAGGGCTTTATTTAAAATGGTACAGGAAGCATGTAAACATGATATATGGAGAGAAACAAATCCAGGGAAAAACCAGTACACATTCTATTCAAATAGGCACAAATCATGGTCTAGAATTGATATGATATGGATGTCATCAGAATTGAAAACAAATATGCAAGAGATAGAGATAGAAACCAATATACGGGCTGACCATAATCCAATAAAGTCAGTTGGAAGGGGCAAAAGAAAAGATCAAGATAGGTATTGAATCAATCTATACTAAAAGATAAAGAATTTAAACAAATGGTAAAAGAAATGGAATTGTTCTTTAAGGAGAATAAAGAAAAAGAGACTTCATTGCAAAACCTATGGGATACAGCCAAAGCATATATCAGGGGACTAGTTATAACTTATATAGTGAGAAAAAAAAAATATTAGAAGAACACAAAAAATTGAATTAAAATTACAAACAGAGATGCAAAAGGGAAATTTTAAAAATCAAATGGAAATAATAAAACATAAGTTAAATTTAATGGAAAAAGAATTGACACAACAAATCAAATGAGCAAAACAAAACTTTTTTGAAAATGCCAACAAACCCAGAAAATGGCTATCATAGAAGCTGAAAAAGGAGAAAAAGAAATTGATAAGCAAACTACAGGATGAGAAGGGAACTTTACAGTACAAAAACAACACCAAAAAGAAAATAATTCAGGGGTTCTATTGGAAATTACATGATCAAGAATAAAATTCAGAGGAAAAGATAAAGCAATACTGTCTGAAAATGTGAAAGCAATGATGGAATTAACAGAGGTGATAAAAGACAAAAGAATAACAAAACACAAGGATCTGATGAATTACCTGCAGAAGTTTAGAAACACTTACATGATACACTAAGCTTCTCAATGGTAGAGGTTCATAATGAAGTACTATTAGAAGTTAAAGCCCCTGTCACACTGCACCAACGGATGCAAAGAGGATATAAAACGGACAAAAAAGCTTGCCATCCATTGGTTAACGCGATGTACTCACTGCCTCCAATTTGCTTCCTCCCTATCTGTCCAGCATCCGTCTATTGAAAGTTTTGAGCTGCCCAAAACTTTTGCGCGGAAAATGTACCCAATTTGTCCGTTATGCATCTGCTACGCATACGCTACGCATCCATTCTGCATCCGTTATGCATCCGCTATATCCGCTAGGCATCCGCTGCGCATCCGCGCAACTCGCATCCGCTCGGACACAGGGAGGAAGCGGAACGGACGCAGAATGGATGCAGAACGGATGCAGAACGGATGCAGCACGGAAACAAAGCATTTAAAACGGAAAAAACGTTCGCAGAGGGGACCTATCTCGGATATTAAGGATTTCTAGAGGATGCCTAGAGGATGCCTAGAGGATGCAAAGGGACACCTATACTGCCTATAAAAAGGGGGAGCAACACATCTGGATCTCACTTTAAGAACAGCAGCCCTGTGGTGTGGACCTCTGTAGCCTTCATCTGCCTCTTCCTCTTCCACAGCATCCAGTCATGTCCACCGTGGATCGTAACACGGTCCTTTTGGCAGCCACCATCCTTCTGCAACAGTGCGAAGCCATCTACAGGCTCTGTGAACTCTACTACGGGAAGGAAAAGGGGCAGCCAAGAAGCGTCTGGGTACGAAGATGGTTCACCAGAAAAGCAGAGTACGGACTGTACAACAAGCTGATGGTGGAGCTGAGGCATGAAGACACTCGGGCATTCCAGAACTTCATGAGGATGCCTCCAGCCATGTTTGCTGGCTTGGAGGGAGGCTGGCAGGAACCAAGGCTGGAGCGGATAACACGGACGGGGGGAGGACGCAGGGTGGATGAAAAGCGGATGCAGAACGGAAGGTTGGCAGGAACCAAGGCTGGCAGGAAGGTTGGCAGGGAGGCATGCACCAAGGCTGGCAGGAAGGCTGGCAGGCAGGCAGGCACCAAGGCTGGCAGGCAGGCATGCACCAAGGCTGACAGGAAGGCTGGCAGGAAGGCAGGCACCAAGGCTGGCAGGAAGGCTGGCAGGGAGGCTGGTAGCAAGGCTGGCAGCAAGGCTTGCAGGCAGACATGCAAGCAGACATGCAGGCAGGACAGGCAAGGCAGTCGATGTGTCTGGAAGCAGGTCTTTCCTCTGAATGGTGACCTGCTTCCGAGCTGCTTCCGTTATATCCGCGGGGCTGATGCAATGCATCCTCCCCACATGCGCAATTAACGCTCGGCATCCGCTAGGCTTCCGCTGTGCATCCACTGTGCATCTGCTGTGCATCCGCTTCATCCGCTCGGCGTCCACTGTGCATCCGCTGTATCCGTTCCGCTTCCGCTTTGCTGAGGTCCCCTGGAAGCCCTGCGGATGTGCCATCCGCTCCCATCCGTTTCCATCCGCTGGGCTTCCGTTCTGCATCCGCCCTGCGTCCTCCCCCCGTCCGTGTTATCTGCTCCAGTTATGCAAATTTTTGCCCCTTTTGAGAGCGGATAACAACGGATGGAACATTTTGCTCATCTGTTGTGTCCGTTTTGCATCCGTTGGGCAGTGTGACAGGGCCTTAAGATAACAAATTCATGGATAGAAGCAAATATTGCATTAACCCTGAAAGAAGACTCAGATTTAACAGAGATAAAGGACTACTGGCCTATATCACTATTAAACGCAGACTATAAAATATTTACATCAATCATGCACAAAGCCAGGTTGACCAAGGCAAATACCAACTTCCGGCCCAGCCTGGAACCTGGGCTCAAGGTGGCACTGACTCTGCGCCACCTGGCCTCATGGACCACCTACAGGAGCATGCAGTATGGCTGGAGGGTGCCACACAACACCATCAGCATTGTGGTCAGAGAAGTGGTGCAGGCCATCATCGAAGAATACATGGAGGAGCTCCTCCAGTGCCCCTCCACTGAAGAAGGATGGAAGAAAGTTGCAGAGCAGTGGTATCAGAGGTGGAACTTCCCACATACCTTTGGAGCCATCGATGGCAAGCACGTGGCCTGCAAAGCGCCAGCCAAGTCGGGGTTCACTTATTTCAACTACAAGGGCTTCTTCAGCATCATCCTCTTCGCCATGGTCAATGCTGACTACAAGTTCATGTACATCGATGCTTCAGGCAACGGCTCATGTTCAGATGCCCAGGTATACAACGGCATTGATTAACGTGATGCATCCGTTCTGTACTCAGTGCGTCCATTTTTCATCCTCTCTATCCGTCCAGCATCCGTCTATTGACATTTCATCCGCTCAGAAAGTTTTGAACTGCTCAAAACTTTTGAGTGGAAAATGTATCCAATGCATCTGTTCTGCATCCGCTAGGCATCCGCTAGGCATCTGCTAGGCATCCGTTCTGCATATGTTACGCATCCGCTATATCCGCTAGGCATCCGCTGCACATCCGCGCAACTCCATCCACTCCAGCGGTAAACGGATGCAGGGAGGAAGCGGAACGGACGCGGAACAGATGCAGAACGGATGCCTAGTGGATGCAGAACAGAAACAAAGCATTTAAAATGGAAAAAACGTTCGCAGAGGGGACCTATCTCGGATATTAAGGATGTCTAGAGGATGCCTAGAGGATGCCTAGCGGAAAACCTATATTTCCTATAAAAAGGCCAGTTCTGGAGAACCATTAGCAGAAATTTTGAGTAGTTCGGAGAACTGGCAAATACCACCTCTGACTGAAAATTTTACAGTATCTTTCCCCTGTCATGCCCACCAAGCCATACTCACAGAACCAGTGGTAAAAAAATTAAATCCAGTTTTAAATTTTAAAAGAGCTGATTTTAATAAACTCAGAGAGAACTTGGAAAGGATTCTTTGGATGAAAATCCTAAAGGGAAAAACAACTCAAGAATCTTGGGAAACTCTGAAAAATATGATCATAAAAGCCCAGAACATCACAATACCACTGAGAAAGAAAAACAAGAAATCCAAGAAGAAACCCGCATGACTTCGCAAAGATCTCTCTGACAAAAGACAAAGACAAAAAGGACAAGTACAAAATATGGAAAGAGGAACATACGACTAAGGCAGAATATCAGTAGATAGCTAAAAGTTGGAAAGATGATGTCAGGAAAGCAAAGGTTCAGAATGAATAAAGACTGGAAACGAAAGTAAAAGAGAATTTTAAAAAATTTCTTCCAACATATAAGAAAAAAATGAAGGAAACAGTCAGTCCACGAAAGAGAGGATGGCAAGGAATTAACAGGCAACAGAGAGAAAGCAGAGCTGCTTAATTCATTCTTTGCATCAGTCTTCATGCAAAAAGAAACTATAGCCCAAATTACCAAAAACATAACTGTAAAGGACAGACTATAAATAAAAGTTAAAATAAGCAAAAAAAAAAAAAATGGCAAGAGAACACCTGTCTGATCTTGATGAATACAAATCACTGGGACCTGACAGATTACACCCCAGAGTTCTAAAGGCATTGGCAGATGTCATCTCAGAACCACTGCACCATATCTTTTAAAAATTCTGGAGGACTGGGGAACTATCAGAGGACTGGAAGAAAGCTGATGTGGCTCCCATCTTCAAAAAAGGGGAAAAAAACAGACCCAGGAAATTATAGGCCAATTAGCCTAACATCAATAACTGGGAAGATACTGGAAAAGATAAAAAAAATAGAAGGGAAACTTATGAAATTTCAGTCTGATACTAAGCTGGAAGGAATAGCTAACCCCCTAGAAGATAGGCTCAAGACAGACTTGAACACTAGGCCCTATCTAACAAAATGAAATTCAACGTAGGGAAAAGTAAAGTCTTACACTTAGGCAAAAAAAACCCCCAAAAGTACACATATAGACTGGGTGATAACAGACTTAATAGCAGTAACTGTGAGAAGGATCTTGGGAGTCTTAGTGGACAATCAATTAAATATGAACTAGTAGTGTTCAGTGGCAGCCAAAAAAGCCAATGCAATCCTAAATTGCATTAACAGAGGGATACAATCTGGTGGGATTCAAATTTTTTAACAACTGGTTCTGTGGGCGTGACTTAGTTGATGGGTGTGGCTTGGTGGCTGGGGGGCATGTGACAACTCAACATCACTCATGTCAAGGGGCACTTTCCCTCACCTGGCCTCTCATGAGAGTGGGGATGCTGCAATGGTCGTAAGTGTAGAAAATGGTCATAAGTCACTTTTTTCAGTGCCATTGTAACTTTGAATGGTCACTAAATGAACTGTTGTAAGTCAAGGATTACCTGTACAGAAATACAAAAAGCTTCTTGCAAAAAGCTGCCCTAAATACCAATAATTAGATTAAAAATACCTGCAAGGCGGAGTTACAAATCAGGCAGGGTGCCAGAGCACCTTGAGGAATTAAAATAGTTAAAATGCAATGCTATCATTGATAACAAGCCAACTCTTGCTCGTAAAGTGAAACCCTTTAGCAGAGAAGTCATTTAAGATCTCCAGAAAGAGCACACCCAGGAGAAGCAATCCTTAGATCCATTTGCACCACTTAAAGATATCAGTTGGTTTAACTCACCTCACAAGATATCCTAAGGAAATAATCCAGATTTAAGGAAAGGTCACATGCCCCCCAGAAAGGCAGTAAAAAATCAGTGTCAAGCTTGCACCCTGCCTCTTGGAAGTACACCCCAAAAGGACAGTACCAGTTACCACTAAATCAGTGAAGGAAGATCCCCCTCCCCAGATAGAAAAAGAAACCATGAGGCAGGAAAAAAATCAAACACAATACAAATAATTAAATCATAGCAGTAGCTGTTGCTTGTTAAACCAATTACCAGAACAAATAGACACAGGAACTAGTCAGATTTCTCAACCCAGTTTCTTTTCAGGAACAGAGATTAACCTTTTTCCTTCCAAACAAAGCTGAATAGGGAAAATTATCCCATAAATAAACACAGGATTAAACATCACCAAGCACAGAATTAAACTTCACCAAAAACCAGTTTTAGACTAAAACTCATAAAGGGTATGGAAACTCATATTTGAATGTCAATCTTTCTAGCTGGCCAGAAAGCCTTGCTGAATGTCACTCATCTTGGTCCCTTGTCACTAAAAAGCTTCTTTCTGCAGCTCTGCTTCATTATTCAATTATTTCTTCAAGGTGCTGATCATTGCATGCCAGCTGGAAGTATTTCCAGGGGAGTATTTCATCCCAACAACAGTGTATAAATCTTAAAACAACCCTCCCCCTTTAAGAAAGTACCAGGGGAAAAAAAAAACTCATTTGGAGACAGTAAGTCTAGGCATACTGCCAAGAATGTAACAAGGGTGGAAAAAAACAAAAGGAGATTTCTTCTAAAGCCCCTGTCATACTGCACCAACGGATGGAAAGAGGAAGTAAAACGGACAAAAAAACTTGCCATCCGTTCGAAAATGCGATGTACTCACTGCCTCCGTTTTGCTTCCTCTCTATCCGTCCAGCATCCGTTTATGGACGTTTCATCCGCTCCAAAAGTTTTAGGCTGCTTAAAACTTTTGCACAGAAAATGTATCCAGTTCGTCCGTTCTGCATCCGCTACTCATCCGTTCTGCATCCGTTACGCATCCGCTATATCCGCTTGGCGTCCGCTGCTCATCCGCGCAACTCGCATCCGCCTGGACGCAGGGAGGAAGCGGAACGGACGCGGAACGGATGCAGAATGGATGCAGAACGGATGCAGAATGGAAACAAAGTGTTTAAAGCGGAAAAAACGTTCGCAGAAGGGATCTATCTCAGATATTAAGGATGTCTAGAGGATGCCTAGAAGATGCCTAGAGGATGCCTAGCGGAAAACCTATACTGCCTATAAAAAGGGGGAGCAACTCGCCTGCTTCGCACTTTCAGCCCAGCAGCCCAGCGGTGCAGACCTCTGCAGCCTTCATCTGCCTCTTCCTCTTCCACAGCATCCAGTCATGTCCACCGTGGATTGCGACAAAATCCTTTCGGCAGCCAACATCCTTCTGCAACACTGTGAAACCATCTACAGTCTCTGTGAACAGTACTACGGGAAGAAAATGAGGCATCCAAAAAAAGTCTGGCTCCGAAGATGGTTCGCCAGAAGAGCACAGTACATACTTTACGACAAGCTGAAGGTGGAGCTCAGGAGCGAAGACCCTCGGGCGTTCCAGAACTTCATGAGGATGCCTCCAGCCATGTTTGACGAAGTTGTGCAGCGCCTGACACCCAGGTTGACCAAGGCAAACACCAATTTCCGGCCCAGCCTGGAACCTGGGCTCAAGGTGGCACTCACTCTGCGCCACCTGGCTTCAGGGACCACCTACAGGAGCATGCAGTACGGCTGGAGGGTGCCACCCAGCACCATCAGCTTTGTGGTCAGAGAAGTGGTGCAGGCCATCATCGAAGAATACAAGGAGGAGCTCCTCCAGTGCCCCTCCACTGAAGAAGGATGGAAGAAAGTTGCAGAGCAGTGGTATCAGAGGTGGAACTTCCCCCACACCGTTGGAGCCATCGATGGCAAGCACGTGGCCTGCAAAGTTCCAGCCAAGTCGGGGCCCACTTATTTCAACTACAAGGGTTTCTTCAGCATCATCCTCTTCGCCATGGTCGATGCTGACTACAAGTTCATGTACATCGATGTTTCAGGCAATGGCTCAGGTTCAGATGCCCAGGTATACAACGACAGTCACCTCAAGGAGGGGCTGGAAAGCAACCTCATGGTGGGCTTCCCAGATCCAGACCCACTGCCCAATGACACGCAAGATGTGCCCTAATTCATCATGGGGGATGACGCCTTCTCCCTCACAACCTACCTCATGAAGCCCTACACTTCCAGATGCCTCCCCCGTGAAGAGAGGATCTTCAACTACAGGCTGTCCAGGGCAGGGCGGGTGGTGGAGAACGCCTTTGGCATCCTGGCCAACAGGTTCCAGGTACTTCTCACCAACATGCAGCATCGCCCAGAGACCATGAGGAGGACCGTGGAAGCTTGCTGCATCCTGCACAATCTCATGAGCACCGGCTACCCAGTCTTGCAGAACAGGCTCGTGGACCTCCAGCAAGGCAATGGGGACATGGAGCCTGGGGAATGGAGGCAAGGGCGAAACTTGATCGACACTGAGGATGTGCAAGGGCCCAACAGAGCCTCACGTGAGTCGAAGAAGCAGCGCAACCTCCTGAAACACTGGTGCAACTCCCCAGCTGGAGCGGTGGAGTGGCAGGACAGGATGGTAGGTGCTTAATGGATGCTTCCTTCAGCCTGTCTCATCACACGGATGAGATTGGGCCATGTATGTTTGGTGGGCCTACAATGAACAGGATGTTTAATAAAGAGTTGTGTTTATGTTGACATGTGTGGATCAATGCTTACATTGTAATTGATAATGAAGGGTCATAGGGGTGGCACATGGGAGGGTGGACCATACAGTCCCACTATGCTTGCACTGGAGGTTTATCTATCCCACAGCTATTACCCATCCCATAGGTATCCCAGCCCATCACACAGGTATCCCTTCCCATCCCACAGCTATCTTAACCCATCCCACAGGTATCCCTTCCCATCCCACAGCTATCTTAACCCATCCCACAGGTATCCCTGCCCACCCCACTGCTATCTTAACCCATCCCACAGGTATCCCTTCCCATCCCACAGCTATCTTAACCCATCCCAAAGATATCCCTGCCCACCCCACTGCTATCTTAACCCATCCCAAAGGTATCCCTTCCCATTCCACAGCTATCTTAACCCATCCCAAAGGCATCCCTGTCCACCCCACTGCTATCTTAACCCATCCCAAAAGGTATCCCTGCCCACCCCACTGCTATCTTAATCCATCCCAAAGGTATCCCTTTCCATCCCACAGCTATCTTAACCCATCCCAAAGGTATCCCTGCCCACCCCACTGCTATCTTAACCCATCCCAAAGGTATCCCTGCCCACCCCACTGCTATCTTAAACCATCCCACAAGCATGCAAAGGCTAAACCATTTCTAAAAGTTTCCACCAAGACTTTATTCAATAAAATAAATGAAGCAAGTGTGTGAAACAAAGATAAACTTTATTGAACAACAAGCTTTAAAAGAAACATGACCCAAGTTAAGTGTCCAAATAAAGTCCACAAATATCCAGGCAGCCAGTCTCTGGCACTCCTCTTGGTCACTCGGAGGTGTGTGCCCAGTCCAAGGTGTTAGGGTGCAGGTGCTGTGGAGGTGGGTGCTGCTGCAGTGCTGGTCTGAGGTGTTATTGGAGTGCCTAGCCCCGAGAGGACGACAGGGGATGGTGTGTTGAGGAAGGTGTCGGACAGCTGGCTCAGCCCCGCGATGCTGAGAGGTCCTTCCTCCATGCCATGGGGTGTCAGCCCCAGTACTGAGGACAGATGTACTGAGGCCGGGCTTGGCTGTGGGATGGAGGAAAGAGCAGTGTAGTGGGGCTGCCTGCTCTGCAGCGGGGTGAGGACTGTCGAGGTTGGCATCAGTGGCATCATTTGAACCGGTGGCAGCGGTGTCGCCCGATGACTCTGTGCCTGCATCTGTAAGGGCTGCTATCTGTGCTGCTGGACCTCCGGGTAGCTGTAGCCCTGGTAGGTGAGGGGGTGTGGGAAGCCTTGGTATGGGAGGGACATCACCTGGAGTGGAGGAGCAGACCTGGACTGGGTGGGAGCAGGTGCCTCTGGGTCTGGAGGATTGTTAAGCAGCGTGGTGATCCTCTCCTTCACCACCTGGTACTGGGGATCCACCATCTCCTTGAGGGTCTGGTTCACATAATTGAGGAAGGGCTTGCGGTTGGAGGAGGAGGATTTGATGGGGACCAGCTGAGAGAGGAGACCTATGCTGGTGCGGATGGTGTCTCTGATCTCCACCAGGACCTTGTGGCTCTGCCCCTCCTGCGGTCCGGCTCTCTGCCTTACAGTGGTGGCGGAGGTGTGGGTGGATGCGGCTTCGGCAGCAGTGGACTCGATGTCTCCTTTCTCCCACCACACCAGGGAGTCCTCATCGCTCTCCACCATGCTTTCAACACCTGCCCGGGGGTTCTCCGCTGTGGCACACTCCACAGATACCTGCATGGAGACAGGGACTGACTCTCGGCTGCCAGAGGACTGGCTCCCAGCAGGCTACCGGAGAGAGAGGGTAGAGATTTGGGCTCCTGGTGCTCCTCGGTGGCGGACCTCACCCTCCAGGAAGCTGCACTTGGCCATGACGTAGTTCTCTCTGTCCATTAGCTTAACCCTGGCCTAGCCAGATTTTTTGCGGTTCAGCTTCCCGTACCAGGTGTGCATGTCCTTCCACCCGCCGAGGAGCACCTCCGAAGTGTAACCCATACTCTCCGCCCTCTCTCTCCAAGCAGCCTGCTTCCGTTTGGTGTCCCTGTACAGCCGGTGTCCCTTCCGCCACATATAGTCGTTCTCTCTCAGCCACTCCAGCACCTCATCCTCGTGCGCTTCCTCGATGTAATACTGCCTCCTCTCCCATTGTTGCATACGCCTCTTCCTCCCTTTGGCAGGACCAGATGGGCCCTCATCAGAGGGGCTTCCAAGGTTGTAGGGGCTGCTCCTCCACACCAACAGCAGCAGCAGCAGCAGCAGCATCACCAGCATAATCATAATCATCATCATCATCATCAGCAGAATCACCAGCAGAATCATAAGCAGCAGCAGCAGCAGGATCAGCAGCAGCAGCAGCAGCAAGACCAGGATGAGCAGCAGCAGAGTAAGCACCAGCAGCAGGGTCAGCAAGACTAGGAGCACGAGCAGAACGAGCAGGACCAGCAAGACCAGGAGCAGCTTCAGCAGAGTACGCAGCAGAAGCACCACTGCCAGGAGCAGCTACAGCAGAAGCTCCAGCAACAGAAGAGCGAGCCCAAGCAGCAGAAGCCCCAGCAGAAGCAGAGTCAGGGACATGGGGCGGGAGGGTGGCCCTGTCCCTCTTGCCAGGGATGGCGGCAGGTTGCTGAGACTTTTGCTTCTTCCCCATGGTTGTGGGGTTGCTGGCTGGCAGGGAGGCTCGCAGGAAGGCTTTCAGGCACCAAGGCTGGCAGGAAGGCTGGCACCAAGGCTGGCAGGAAGGCTGGCACCAAGGCTGTTAGGAAGCCTGGCAGGAAGGCTGGCAGGAAAGCAGGCACCAAGGCTGGCAGTGAGGCTGGCTGGCAGGGAGGCTGGAAGGCAGGCTGGCAGCAATGCTGGCAGGGAGGCTGGAAGGCAGGCTGGCAGCAATGCTGGCAGCAAGGCTGGAAGGCAGGCTGGCAGCAAGGCTGGCAGGGAGGCTGCCCAGGAGGCTGGGAGGCAGGCTGGGAGGCAGGTTTGGAGGCAGGCTGGCAGCAAGGCTTGCAGGCAGACATGCAGGCAAGAACTCTGAGGTATCCAGCGGCAGGTCCTTCCTCGGAATGCTAGTCGTGCGAGCTGCTTTCCTTTATATCTGGGGGGCTTGTGCAATGCATCCCCCCCACATGTGCAATTTATGCCAGGCATCCACTAGGCTTCCGCTCTGCATCCGCTTCATCCGCTGTGCATCCGTTCTGCATCCGCTTTTTCCATTCCGCGTCTGCTTCGCTGAGGCCCCCCGGAAGCCTAGCGGACACACCATCCGCTTCCATCCGCTGTGCTTCCGTTCCGCATCTGCTTTGCATCCGCCCTGCGTCCTCCCCGCTTCCGTGTTGTCCGCTCCAATTATGCAAATTTTCACCCCTTTTGAGCGTGGATACAACGGATGTAACATTTTTCTCTTCCGTTGTGTCCTTTTTGCATCCGTTGGGTAGTGTGACACGGCCTTAACAACCGGTTCTCAGAATTGCTTAGAAAGTTAACAAGAGGTTCTATAGAACCAGTTAGAACAGGTAGAATCCCACCCCTGGAAACAATCAAGATCAAATGAGGTACTAATACCACTCTATAAAGCCTTAGTAAGACCACAGCTAGAATACTGCCTCCTGTTTTTTCACCACGCTATAAAAAGGATGTTGAGACTCTAAAAAAAGGGTAGAGAAGAGCAACCAGGATGATTAGGGGATTGGAGACTAAAACATATGAAGAACAGTTACAGGAACTGGGGATGGTTAGTTTAGTGAAAAGAAGGACCAGGGGAGACATGATAGCAGTGTTCGAATATTTGAGGGGCTGCCCCTGAATGGAAGGGGTCAAGCTGCCCTCAGTTCTTTCAACTCCCTAGGGACATTCTATACATCTTGGGCTAAGGCAGTTTGGCGCTGGGTAGAATTTCAATCACACAATCAGTGGAGCAATGGAGGGGAAGTTCTTTTTTTGCTAAAAACCTCAGCCAGGTCCCTGTATTCTTTGGGTATGCCTTGATCATCATGATGTATCCAGGCATGACTGTTTCTCTGTGCTCTGCTCCCCAGCCCCTTTAATTGGGTTCTTGATGGGGTTTTTCAGTGTTCTTAAATTAATCCCCAATTTTCCTACTATGGCTTGGCTGATTAAACAGTGTGTGCACTCTGAGTATAAAGTGAAGATTTTTATTTCCATGGGGAAATAAATAGCTGGGGATAAATAGTCTTAAGGGAATGTAAGCAGCTTAATTGGTTTGCTTATCAGTGGGTCATCTTCTGGATCACTTCCAAATGAGTTTGGTTCCTCCTGCTAAGATGCTGGAGTTTCATCCCCAAGTGAGGTGATTGAAACTATGTTCTTGCTGCTTCTCAAGGCAGTTTCCTTACTGCACTGGCCTGTTTTCACAGATTTCCCCACCCCAACGGGCATTCTGGTTTCCAGCAGGTATTTTGGAACAACATTCTGCAACTCGGTGCCTTTCCTTTCCACACTTGAAACAGGCTGAAGGCTTCAGTGCAAATGCAGTCTGTGGTTTAAATGGCTCCTGTTTCCCTTGGGGTGGGGATTTCTTCCACACTTGTCCTGCTTGGTATTGATTTCTGGCCATATCGATCTCAGCTTCTTCACTGGTGATGTAGGCAGTTCGATGCACCTCAGATTACACAGGCATTGCAGAGGTCATCACCCAATCCTTCCTTGAAACAGCTTATTTGGATATCATCTGGCCAGTCTACATGGCATGCGAGGTCCCAGACTCTTTGGTATACTCTGCCACTGATTACCAGTGTTTTACAACTTTAATTCAGTCATGTGCTTTGTGTTCAGTGAGAGGGTCCTAAATCTGTGTCATAGGGCCATCATGAAATGGTTGAAGCTCCAAAATTCAGGCATGTTGGCGTTATGCAGGATCACCATCCACCTGGCATTGGCTCCCTCCAGGGCTAGGGTAATGATTCTCACCCAGGATCCTTGGGTTTGGAAGTCCCATCCATGCTCCTACATGTATGTGAGTACATGAAGAATCTTAGTTGTTGCAGGTCTCCATCAAATTCCACCCCGGGGGGGGGGAGCCTTTCTTTCCAGTTGCAGAGCTTGGGGCTGACCTGGAATGGGCCCCGGTGTGCATGTCACTTGAGGGGGTTTGCTGGACCCCCAGTCACTACTGCTGCACCATCAGCTTGATTGGCTGCTCCCGGAGGAGAGGGTTGTTTTCTGAATATATCATTTCCAGTTCTTATGAGGTACAGTCTATCCCTCACCCCTTACCAGTAGCCCTTCATCTAGATAATGCAGACCATGGTCTAGAAAACTGAAGTTCTGATGACAACACCAGTTTTTAAACCAGTGATTCATTTCTAAAGCCCCTATCACACTGCACCAACGGATGCAAAGAGGATGTAAAACATTAAAAAAAGCTTGCCATCCGTTGGAAAACGCGATGCATCCGTTGTGTACTCACTGCATACGTTTTTCATACTCTCTATCCGTCCAGCATCCATCTACTGAGATTTCATCCGCTCAAAAAGTTTTGCACAAAACTTTTTGAGCGAATGAAGTATCCAACGCGTCTGTTCTACATCCGCTACGCATACGGGGAACATCCATTATACGTCTGTCGTCATCCGTTATGCATCCGCTATATCCACTAGGCATCCGCTGCACATCCATGCAACTCAAATCCGCTCCAGTGGAAAACAGACACAGGGAGGAAGCAAAACGGATGCGGAACGGACACACAGCATTAGTAGCACAGACGTAGAAAGGATATAAAGCATTAAAATGGAAAAAACGTTCGTATAGGGGACGTATCTCAGATATTTAGGATGTCTGGAGGATGCCTGGAGGATGCGGAAGGACAACTAGCGGAAAACTGACATTTCCTATAAAAAGGGGGAGGAAATCACCTGGATCTCACTTTCAGTCCAGCAGACCTGGTGTGCAGACCTCTTCAGCCTTGCTCTTGCTCTTCCACAGCATCCATTCTTCTCCACCATGGATCATCGCATGCTCCTTTTGGTAGCTGCCATTATTCAACACCAGAACCAAGCCCTCTTCAGGCTCTTTCACCTTTTCCATGGAAAGAAAAGGAGGTGGCCAAGAAGTGTCTGTGTACGATTATGGATTGGGAGAAGAGCGGAGTTTGGATTCTATGACAAGCTGATGGTGGAGCTGAGGAACAAAGACACTTGTGCATTCCAGAACTTCATGAGGATGCCACCAGCCATGTTTGATGAAATTGTGGAGCATCTGAGACCCAGGTTGACCAAGCAGAGCACCAACTTCCATCCCACCCTTGGCTGAAGGTGGCACTGACTCTGCACCACCTGGCCTCCGGGACCATGTATAGAAACATGCAGTACGGCTGGAGGGTGCCACACAACACCATCAGCATTGTGGTCAGAGAAGTGGTGCAGGCCATCTTCGAAGAATCCCTGGAGGAGCTCCTCCAGTGCCCCTTCACTGAAGAAGGCTGGAAGAAAGTGGCAGAGCAGTGGTATCAGAGGTGGAACTTCCCCCACACCGTTGGAGCCATAGATGGGAAACACGTGGCCTGCAAAGCTCCAGCCAAGTCAGGGTCCACTTACTTCAACTACAAGGGCTTCTTCAGCATCATCCTCTTCGCCATGGTCGATGCTGACTATAAGTTCATGTACATCGATGCTTCAGGCAACGGGTCAGCTTCAGATGCCCATATATACAACGCCAGTGACCTCAAGGAGGGGCTGGAACGCAACCTCATCATGGGCTTCCCAGATCCAGACCCCCTACCCAATGACACACAAGATGTGTCCTACTTCATCGTGGGGGATGACGCCTTCTCCCTCAGAACCTACCTCATGAAGCCCTACACTTTCGGATGCCTCACCCATGAAGCATCTTCAACGACAGGCTGTCCAGGGCAAGATGGGTGGTGGAGAACGCCTTTAGCATCCTGGCCAACAGGTTCCAGGTACTTCTCACCACCATGCAGCATCATCCACGAACTGTGAGGAGGATCATGGAAGCTTGCTGCATCCTGCACAATCTCATGCACACCCGCTACCCAGTGTTGCAGAACAGGCTTGTGGACCACCAACAAGGCAATGGGGACATGGAGCCTGGTGAATGGAGGCAAGGGCGAAACCTGATCGACACTGTGGATGTACCAGGCCCCAACAGAGCTTCACGTGAAGGGAAGAAGCAGCGCAACCTCCTGAGACACTGGTGCAACTCCCCAGCTGGAGCAGTGGAGTGACAAGACAGGATGATAGATGATTAATGGATGCTTCCTTGAGACTGTCTCATCACACTGATGAGATTGTGCCATGTATGTTGAGTGGCTTCACAATGAATAGGGCATTAATAAAGAATTTTTTTTATGTTGAAATGTGTGGATCAATGATTAAATTGTTATTGATAATAAAGAGCCACAGGTGTGGCAGCTGGGAAGGTGGACCATACAGTCCCACTATGCTTGCACTGGAGGCTTATCTATCCCACAGCTATTACCCATCCCACAGCTATTACCCATCCCACAGATATCCCTGCCCATCCCACAGCTATTACCCATCCCACAGGTATCCCTGCCCATCCCATAAGCATGCAAAGGCTTAACCATTTTCTAAAAGTTTCCACCAAGACTTTATTAAGTAAAAGAAATGACCCAAGTGTGTGAAGCAAAGAAAACCTTTATTAAGAACAGTAAAGTGTAGGACTTTATTTAAAAAGCAAAAGGAACCAAGAAAAGTGTCCCAAGCAATGATAAAGTCAACCGGTAACAACTCAGTCTCTGGCACTATTCTCAGTCACTCTGTGGCATGTCCATGGTCTCAGGTGTAAAGGGGACAGGGACTGTGGAGGTGGCAGTGGCTGAAGTGCTGGTCTAAGGTACCATTGGGGTGCCTGGCCCCGAGAGGACAACAGGAGATGGTGTGTTCAGGAAGCTCTCAGAAAGCTGGCTCAGCCCAGTGAGGTTGAGAGGCCCTTCATCCAGGACCTGGGATGTCAGGCACAGGACCGATGACAGATGTTCTGAGGCCGGGCTTGGCTGTGGGGTGGAGGAAGGAGGAGTATAGTGGGGATGTCTGGTGTGCAGCTGGACGAGGTGAGGCATCTGTGGCATGTGAGGAAACATCTGTGGTGTCAGTGGCATCTGTGGCATCTGTGGCCTCAGTGGCATCAATGGCATCTGTGGCATCGGTGGCATCTGTGGCATCGGTGGCATCGGTGGCATCGGTGGCATCGGTGGCATCAGTGGCACCTGTGGCATGCGAGGAACCTGTGCCTGGACTGGGAAGGGCTGCCTCTGCTGCTGGAACTCCTGGTAGCCATAGCCTTGGTAGGAGAGGGGCTGTTGAAAGCCTTGGAAGGGCTGTGACATCGCCTGGGGTGGAGGAGCAGACCTGGAGTGGGTGGGAGCAGGTTCAGCTTGGCCTGGAGGGTGGTGCAGCAGCACCGTGATCCGCTCCTTCATCACTTGGTACTGGGGTTCGGGCATGTCCATGAGGGTCTGGGTCACATAGGTGAGGAAGGGCTTGCGGTTTGAGGAAGGAATCTCGAAGTGTACCAGCTGAGAGAGGAGATCTGCGCTGGTCTTGATGGTGCTTCTGTCCTTCTGTCCTTCCAGTCTGCCTCTCTGCCTGCTTTCTGTGGAGGTGAAGCTGAGGGTGGGTGTGGGTTGGTCCCTGGTGGTTGCTGCTTCTTCTTGCTCCATGTGTGTGAGAGAATCCTCCACGTCCTCCGGCATAGGGTGTGCAGCTGTCGTGGGGGTCTCTGTCGTGGGGCGCTCTGTGGACACCTGCCCAGACACGGTCGCTGTCTCCTGGCCAGAAGAGGACTGGCTGTCTGTGGGCTGCCTGAGAGTGAGGGTAGACAGAGGGGCTGCTCCTCGGTGGCAGACCTCACCCTCCAGGAAGCTGCACTTTGCCATGACATAGGTCTCCCGGTCGGTGAGCTTGACCGTGGCCTGGCCAGACTTCTTCAAGTGCAGCTTACTGTACCAGGTGTGCATATGCTTCCACCACCCGAGGAGGACAGCAGCAGTGTAGCCCAGGCTCTCCGCCTTCTGTCTCCAAGCCGCCTGCTTTCACTTGGTGTCTCGATAGAGCCTGTGACCCTTCCTCCACATATACTCGTTCTCCCTCAGCCACTCCAGCACCTCCTCCTCATCTCCTCTGCGATGGAGTACTGCTTCCTCTCTCCCTTCTCCTTCTCCTTGCCTTGCCTCTTCCTCCCTCTGGTAGAGCCTTCAGCATCAAGGCTTTCAGGGCTTTGGGGCTGGTCCACCACAGCAGCAGCAGGAGAAGCAGCAGGAGAAGCAGCAGGAGAAGTACCAGCACCAGCAGCAGCAGGAGGAGCACCAGCAGCAGAAGAAGCAGCAGCAGAAGAAGCAGCAGAAGCACCACCAGCAGAAGAAGCAGCACCACCAGCAGCAGAGCCAGCGCCAGGGGGTGGGATGGTGGATCTATCCCTCTTGCCAGGGCTGGCAGAAGATGGCACAGGCTTCCTCTTCTTCCCCATGATGAAGATGTCTGTGATGAAGATGTCTGTGATGAAGATGTCTCTGATGAAGATGTCTCTGATGAAGATGTGTCTGGCAGCAGGTCTTTCCTCTGAATGCTGACTGCTTGCGAGCTGCATCCTTTTATATCCGCGGAGCTGACGCAATGCATCCTCCCTGCATGCGCAGTGATCCGCTAGGCATCCGCTACGCATCCACTCTGCATCCGCTTCATCCGCTCTGCATCCGCTCTTTCCGCTACGCGTCCGCTTTGCTCTGCTCCCCCGGAAGCCCTGCGGACGTGCCATCTGCTTCAATCCGCTTTCATCCGCTAGGCTTCCGTTGAGCACCCATTTTACATCTGCGATACGTCCTCCCCCCATCCGTTGTTGTCCGCTCTGTTTATGCAAATTTGGGGCACTTTTGAGAGCGGATAACAACGGATGGAAAATTTGCTCATCCACTGTGTCCTTTTTACATACATTTTGCATCCGTTGGGCGATGTGACCTGGCCTTTAAATCCTTTGTTCCTTCATTGGATGTTGACCTTTTATTGGAAGTATGGATGAAAACACCTCTTGTGCTCTTAATTCTTGAACTTTCTTCCCAAGCTGTTCATAATCTCTTGTTATTATTTTCAGATTCATTTTTGCGCCATTGGTTTCAACATGTCGGAGAAGAATGGGGTAGTAATCTGTGGGGTTGATTATTTTAATAAGGTACTCAGTTATATCTTTGATTGTTGCTCCAAGGAGACTATCTGCCCCCTTCCCCCCTTGATTGATTGCCTGGTCTGTTTCTGTTTCCCTAAGAATTGCATCTCCTATTACCAGTTTGTTTGTTTTTTACCCAGGGAAGTCTGGAATACTTTTATTTCTGTCTCAGAAATGCTGGGTTGTGCTTATTTTTCAGACACTATTGATGAATTGAGTGTCTGTATATTTTTTCCAGGGGAAAGCTATGTTTATATAACTTCATGAAACTTTGAATACACTTAAATTTCATCAACAATTGCACTTCTATTGATGGTTACCTTGTTTGTGTCTTGGTGTGGGATTATGTATCCCTTTTGAGATTTACTGTATCTCACAAGTACACTTTCATTTGAACAAGCATCCCATTTTTTTAGATGGTTTAAATTTGGGGCTTTTTCATTTCACAGTTCATATCCAGTTTGCTCAGCTGATTTTCTTGGTAATCAATTCTGGACATAGCATGCAATCATAATTGTCTCTCCCCCAGTATGTAGTTAGCATATCTTCATCAAACAGCATGGTTCTTTCATAGAGTATGATTTTTTCTTTTGGCAACTCCAATTTTTTTCAGGGTTGGATGGTACAGTACTTTGAAATATTATGTCATGCTTTCTGAGAATCTTTTGTGTGTTTTCACCTGCATATTCAGTTTCATTGTCTATGTGCAAGATATATTTTGCCAAATTTGTTGCTTACTTAAACCAAATACTGTTCAAGTTTCTCTACTACTTCATTTTGTTGTGTAACAGATATAGTAGTGTTTCAGGTATAGTAGTAAACCTAGAATAGTCATCTATAAAAGTGAGAAAATATCTCTTCTTTCCTGGAGTCAATGACATAGAGTATAACAATAGTTGCAAATAGTGCCGTTTACTGGCTGAATGCTAATGTAGTTGTTGCACAAATTCTACATTCCAACATAGACAAAATCTTGGAAATTCAAGCAAACTATTTGAATCCTTAAAGATATTTAAATCCTTAAATATATATTCTGACTACCTGCAGGGAGCAGCTGACATGACTTTCTTCCTCCCAACCAAACTATTTAAATTTCATTGTCACTTAGTGCTCTAGAATGTAGTTCTACCCTCCTGGGAATCTGCACTACATTTCACCACAGTAGTAAAAATGTGCATTAAAAATCATCCCTGTGTTTAAGAGGCTGATAAAATTGCTACTGTAATTTACATAACACCATATTCTTGGTTTCTCATGTTAGAAAAATGATTGACATTGATTATAGATAGCTGTCAAAACATTGTTTGAATAGCTATAATTTTATATACCTCCAGGTTAAATACATTCGAAATGTCCCTGACTTTGATACTGATGAATTCTTTGACAGATGTGCAGACTATCTGAATCAGAATCACATTTGTGACAGTTTTGGTGAGTTCTTCAGTGACATAGAGGTTTGGAGTTTTCTCACCTCATTTATTGTTATTATTCCATTGCAGTTGATTTTCTAACCTAATTGAAATAACATCTTAGTCTTACAATGATGTAGGAAAGTTTCATTCTAAAATTTATCAGAGAGTTTAGATTGCTTTGCTCATTAATAAAATATAACAGCATTTTCTTTATATCAAGAACAAATCTATGTAACTATGCATTTGGCAAGAGAATACTGCTTCCATTTCCCAAGTACAACTAACCAACTATAAAATTAACCAGGAACTTCTTTTACGTGTGTTTTGAATACATAGAAGGGGCAGTGAAAAGTGACTGTACTAGCTGCCCACATTAAAGAACTGTTATGGTTGCTATATGATTTCTATATTAAATTGAAAATATGAGAGGATTCACAACTCTTTTCAGATCAAAATTAGTCAGAAAATGATGCCACTACTACAACTTACACATGCGCACACACACACACACACAGAGAGAGAGAGAGAGAGAGAGAGAGAGAGAGAGAGAGAGAGAGAGA
>BLBF01000052.1:2006207-2020500 GCA_015471245.1 Laticauda colubrina
GAGAGAGAGAGAGAGAGAGAGAGAGAGAGAGAGAGAGAGAGAGAGAGTGAGTGGTGGGATTCAGCCAGTTCTCACCAGTTCACCTGAACCAGTAGCTAAATTTTTCTGCAGTTTGGGAACCGGCTGATCCAACCACTGGCTATCTCCTGCCTGCCCTTCCCTTCCTCCCATGGGTGTGGCAGAGAGAAAGTCAAGCCAGGGCTGAACTGCCGCTGCTCACAGCCTACATCTCACCCTTCCCATACGGACTCTCTGCAGCTGCTGGGCCTCACCTACCATGGCTGCCAGTGGGAAGGGGGTGGCCAGGGACCACGAGACTGTGCCACCCACATCACATCTCTGCCAGCCAGCCCCCACCCACCCACTAGCCCATGCCCTTCAGATGAGCACAGCCCTTACCTTTGCAGGCAGCCATGGTGAGCAGAGCACTGTGAGCCTCATAAGGCCTATGATGGGGGAGGGGGATCCACTCTGGGCCTGCTGTGCTCAGCTGGGCCACATTTGGGGGGAAACACAGCCTTGCCTATCTTTTGGGCCCTGCTCTCGGCTTCCACAAGGCCCAAGACACCCTCCATGAAGTCCTCCCTGGGGAGCAAAGCCTTGGATAATCTGATCCATACCAAAAGCCTTGAGGGACTCCAGAGTTTCCATACACCTTCACTGGCCAAGCATCTTGCTCTTCAGATCTCAATGGAAACAGCACCCAGCAGTGGTGCTCTGGCTGTTTGGTGGGCAGATGTCCCAGGGCTGCATGTGCATACCTCACCGTATTGGAGTGGATTTGGCCCCAGTGTGGCACTCTCCCCCAAGGACTGCTTGCTCGCCCACCCACTGACTGAGCTGGCTCAGAAGTCGTCCATCCCCCCATCGTGGCTGGATGTGGAACCTGAGGTGGTGGTGAAGGTGAGCAGGCAGCAGCTGCCCTGAGGCCCGTGGAAGCCGAGAGCTGAGCCCAAAAGGTGGCCAAGCCAAGCTGTTCTCCCCGAGGTGGCCCACACCCTTTGACCAAGTGTGGTGGGTCTAGAGCAGGTCTTCCATCCTACCATTGGCCTTACTTTCCAGCCAGCAGGGTTGGCACCATTCTGCTCAGCATGGCTGCCTGCAAAGGTAAGGGTTGCGCTCAGAAAGTAAGGCCAAAGGGAACCTGCACTCAGAGCATCTCCTCAGCCTAGGAAGGAGTAAAAAGGCCCTGATCTTTGCACTGGAGAAAGGTAATGGAAGGTTTTCCGTGCAGGAACATTGCTCAGATATCCCCCCTCACTGCGTCTCTCTGACAGTTTGTGGCAGAGCAACTCCACCCTCACTGGGCATTAGCCAAAGGGAAAGAGCCAGAACAAGGTGTGGTGGGAAAGCCTTGTGGGAAAATACACAGGCCGGGGAGGCAAGCTGGATATGGAAGATGTACAGCCCAGGAGAGTCTCTCTCTCTCACTGATCCCCAGTTTATGGGGGAGATGGAAGGGGCAAGAAGTGGGATGGAGAAGGGTGTGGAGCAGCCAGTCTCCTCTTGCAAGGTTGGAAGCAGCCAAAGTCTGCTTTCTTTCCTCCCCATCCATATTCTGCCTGCATTGCAATACTCGGGGGACTTGCACCTGAGAGAGTTTGGTGGAGTCCTGGGGTGCAAAATCAGTTTTCATTTCTTTGTGCAAAAGGGGAGAAGTGTGCAAGGGGTGCAGACATATTAGCTTGTGATCCTCAAAGCAGCCAGATTGCAGGGTGGTGCAGCCCTCAAAGCCAAAATGGCTGGTTTCCCAACCTTTTTTGAGCTTAGCCTAACACACAAATAGAAACATAAAGCTGTAGCTGTTGCATATCAGCCTGGCTGCAGCTAGGAACCCAGCCAGTTCTAGTGGTCTGTCCCCAATGGGATGTTCTCCAGTGGTGTCTGACTACAGTGCCCATCAGTCTCTCCCAGCTAGTTAGTTAATTAGAGTATAATACATAGATCTGGCTTTGGGAGATTTCAGGATTAAAGCCACTTTGTTAGGATGGTTCCAGGTTTTCCAACTGCCCCCCCCCCCCTATTTTGATATATGTCTCTAAGAAAAGGGAATTTCAAGGAGTGGAGAAGTCCCTCTCATCATTTTTACTCACAGTGACATTGAGTTACTCACCCAGTCACATGATCACCCACCCACATCTACCCAGCCGGTCATTAGGGCAGAGAACTGGTTGTTAAATGATTTGAATCTCACCACTGCACACTCACACATATTCACAAAAAGACATTCACATATGATGCCAGAATCACATCCCTGCCTCCTGAACATTAGCAGAAAAGTATAGTGTACACCAATTCAACAACACATAAATGTATCAAGGTTGCATTTCATCAAGAGTCTCATAGTGTCAGTTTCCCCCCCCCCCCAATCTTTTCTTGCCAGAGATTTTGAGAACAGCCTCTATGTTGGGTCCAGATGAAGAACTTGAAAAACGCTTGCGAAAATATGTGATGAAGAATGTCCTGAAGAAGGTACTTCAGCAAATGCTTAGTTACCAGCAGTTTCATATGAATATAATTAATGTAACACTTTCTACAGAGGAAATGCTACTACAGGAATGGTATTATTATTCTCTGTGATTTTTTTTAATTGAATGTTTCCTTATTATGAGGAGTTGACCATTTACTCTGGATATTCTGAAAAAGAACATGAGGTTGGGAGATAAGGATTTAATGTTTACGATTTCCTTGCAAACCTTCTTCATCAATATTCCTGGAAGTGTTGAAACTGAGTTTTCCCAGTATATATTTATTTTTTCCCAGAATGCCAATTCATAAAGATACTGAATGGCCTTAAAAATTACTGTCCATTACACAATGGTCTCTCTTTGCCCAATTGTTTCCTAATGTAGAAGCAGTAGAAAAAGGATCATCTGCTGTTCCACTTTCCATCTCTATTCTGTTATGATTATATACATAAATGGGTTAAACCTGAAATAATGAAAGGCTACTCCTTTGGGACTATGTTAAGTATTCAACATGCTTCCAATGAGTCCTGAAACTTGTGTGATAGAGATTCAGATAATGTAGATTGATGCTAGTAGCTCCTTTTATCTCTTAAAAGTTCATAAAATCATAGGGCTGGAAGGGACCTTGGAGGTCTTCTAGTGCAAACTCCTGCCCAAGCAGGGGTGGGATTCTACCTAGTTGGACCAGTTCTATAGAACCAGTTGTTACAATTCTACGCAGTTTGGAGAACTGGCAAATCGTGCCACTGGCTGCCCCTCCCCCTCCCCTCCCCACCCAGTCACTCCTTACCTGGCATGTGTGCCATCCAACTTACTTGCTTGTGCCTTTGCCTAATTTTTGGTAAGTTGCTATTTTTCCTCCCCCCAACAATCAGCTGTTTTGACTATCAGCTGTGCCGGGAGATTTAGATTAGCTAGAAAGTAGGATATTGTTGGATTTCTTGCTTTCTAGCTAATTTGAATTGCTGTTGTACTGCTTTGCCTTTGCTCAGGAGGCTTCGCTGAGAGGATCAGTCAGGGGTGATATTCAGGGGGTTGTGGGGAGGGGGAGGAATGGCCTGAGAGCAGAGCTGAACCTTCCTTAAGACTGAAGCTTCTATTTTTCAGTGCAGACTCAGGCAGCAGATTGCAGAAAGGTAGATCTCTGAGTGAATCTGTGATTCTGTAAGCAACTCAATCTGCCTGCCTGCTTTGCCTGCTTTTGGATAAAAGTTGCTCTTTTTTTAAATAAAAAATTCAATATTTACATACATGGTGTGTTGTAAGTTAATTTTGCATTTCCCTGCTAGCAAATTTTATATGACAGACTCAGGCAGCAGATTGCAGAAATGTAGATCTCTGAGTGAATCTGTGATTCTGCGAGCAGCTCAATCTGTCTGCCTGCTTTGCCTGATTTTTGGGTAAAAGTTGTTCTTTTTTAAATAAAAAATGCAGCATTTACATACATATTTACAATATTTACACACAAGCCACACCCAGCCAGTCACATGACCACCAAACCACACCCACAAATTAGGCCACACCCATATAACTAGTTGTTAAGAAATTTGAATCCCACCCCTGTGCCCAAGGCAGGAGTTGTTCTTCTACCCTACATAAATAGCTGTCCAATAATTTTCTTGAAGATCTCTAGCAATGGAGCCAAGAGGCAAGCTGTTCCATGGTTTAATTGTTCTCATTGTTAGGAAATTTCTCCTTAGTTTCAGACTGGATCTTTCTTTAATGCACTTCCACTCATTGTTTCTTGTCCTCAGGTGCTTTGCAGAATAAGTCAACCCCCACCTTTCTTGTATCCACTCATGTACTGATAGCTGTCATGTTCTTCTCTTCATTAACTAGACATACCTAGTTTCCTAAATGATTCATCATATATATATAGACCCCTTATCATCTTTGTTGCTCTCCTCTGTACTCTTTCTAGGACCTCAGGATCTTTTTTGTATCATGGTGAGTAGAATTAGGTGCAGTGTAGCCACACTAATGTAGTATAAAGCAGTGCTATCATTATATTGGTGCTATATCTTGGTTGATGCAGCCTAATTCCTCCAACTTCCACTCTGTAAACCATTTCATCCTTATTACTGAGAATTAAGAAGTTGACTTCTGGTTTCTTCCTCCTCCTTTTGGACACAAAGTTGTCAGTGGACACCAGGAACCTGTTTGATCCCCCATTTGTTTCAAAATTTGTTTTCCAGTTGATGTCAGGATGTTTTGTCTGTTGTTGATCAGACCATTTGCTGTTCCTTTTCTCCTTGTTTTTGCCTGCTTTCTGTTCCATTTTATTTTTTATATTTGTGTAAATGTAATAAATAAGCATTAAGCTATATTTTTGCTGGATGAGCTGAGTGGCATTTGTGTTTGGTCTGATCTGGATATAGGGATTAACTGGGTGTGTGCAGGCTAAAATGGGATTCATTTATTTTTTGCAACATCTTAGAGACCACTGTCTATAGAGATTCTCAGTCATGGTGTCTCAAAGGTGCTTTTCAAAAGGCAACTGGGGTTTATTTTTTCTTGAAGATGTTTCACTTCTTATCCAAAAAGCTTTTTCAGTTCTGACTTAGAGACAACTCTTTTACTGTGCAATTTATTATTTTATTTATTTATTTTCTCACTTTTATTATATTTTATAAATAATTCAAGGCAGCAAACACTTAATATCTCCTCCTCCTATTTTCCCCACACTTGTGTTGTGAGGTACGTTGTACTAAAAGAGAGTGGCTGGTCAGTCAGACAGTCAGTCCCACTTTTGCGCTTAAGGTAAAACTAGAACATACAGTTTCCTGGTTTCTAGCCTGGTACTTTAACCACTATTTCAAACTGACTGACTCTCTGTGCTTATATGGTGTCTGCCAGGAAACAAATTAGCTGGCTGTAAATCTGCCACCGGCCACAGATAAATACAGTTTCCCTTGCAGCTATCTGGAAGAAAACAGCCTTTGAAAGGTTCCTTTTCCTTCTATTCTTTGAGGATAGATAGTATTTCTCAAAATGGGCAGGGATTGAGAGCTGTAAACTATTTGCTAATGAAGAGTTATAAATTATCGGCTGATAATCCAAAGGAGAAACAAAATACATAGAAGAAATCCACGACATAGCAATACAGGACACCAACAGCAAAATCTAAATGTTGATTCAGTTAGGCAGCCATATGAATGCTTGAAATGGAGGGATGGACGGATGGAAGTGGTAAAATCTTGTACACTAGACAACTAATCAAGGAATAGGAATATTTAAAGCAAAATTCTTTAAAAATTGACCTCTGACTGTTTATTAGAAATTCCCTGCTATTACCGGAAGGTGGGACCATAATTAAAATCTGCAGGGACCTTCAAAACAACATGCCTTACTACACTGGGACTGGATCAATTAGTAACTAACAATATTAAACAACTGCCCCGACCTCATTTTCTGCAACAGCTCAAATTCAATATATGGCCTACAAATGCGAAACTCTTTTCAAACAGTGGCCATAGTATGGTTGGCTTTTGTCTCAATTTATGCCCCACAAAGAGGATCATAATGATGGATCTCTAAAATACAACTTCAAAAAAGCCAATTAAGATCTCATAGCTGCCGACCTATCATCTCTTGATTGGCACATTTTGTTATCTAGCTGTAATACTACAGAAAACTATTATAAATCATTCTTGCTTGAACTTGAAAAAGTCATTAAACTATATGTACTATTAGTAAGCCCAAAAAACAAAACAAATTACCCATAACAATATGGAAACTTCAATTTTAAAAAAATTGCTATGGTGTAAAAACAAAACTAGCTACATAGCAAACTTTAAAAACCAATATACCTTATGCTGACAGATGAAAGCAGAATGCACCAATTACCACTGAAAGCAAGAGGAAAACCTATGCACAAAATCCACCCACACCTTCTACAATTTTGTAAACACCAAACATAAAGACTCAAGAACCATCCGACCCAGGGGTGGGATTCAAAAATTTTAACACCCGGTTCTGTGGGCATGGCTTAGGTGGTGGGCATGGCTTGGTGGTCATGTTATTGGCTGGGTGTGGCCAACTCAATATCACTCACATCAAGACACTGCAACAGTCGTAAATGTGAAAAATGGTCATAAGTTACTTTTTTTTTTCAGTGCCATTGTAACTTTAAATGGTCACTCCACGCAAGCAAAGTACCAGCAAAGGAGGGGAAAAGAGATGTTCCTGAGACAGGAAGTCTAGTCCTGCCAAAAATGTAATAAGGGTTAACAGAGAGGCAGTTTCTGTAAGCAACACCAGAATGTTTCCTTCCTGTCTTCCTTACAGGATTAGGAAAGTAATTTCTTCTAACAACCAGTTCTCCGAACTGCTTAGAATGTTAACAACTGGTTCTACCAAATAGGGGTGAACTGGTAGAATCCCACCCCTGATCCCACCCCTAAAAGGACTAAATGGAAAAGACTGGAGCAATGAAGCAACCTCTTCAGCACATTCTTCAGTTCAGTCTTTGTAAACAGCAGTAGCTCATGCTCCACATTTCCTAGTAGTACCACAACTAATTGCAATGATCTACCACATATTGACTTTACAGAAGATAACGTAGAAAAAGCACTATGTAACCTAAAACCATCCCTATCTATTGACCTCAATGGATTATGTGCATACTTGTTAAAAAGGTCTCTATTGCCATCGCAGAACCACTAAGCATTATATATGAGATATTATTCAGAACCAGCTCCTTACCAAACCTATGATCCTTTGCTACAATCAGCCCTATCTTCAAAAAAGGTGATCTCAGCCAGATTGAAAACTACAGACCAATCTCACTGTGTTGCATCACATGCAAAGTCATGGAACCTACTGTCCAAAAAACAATTTGATTTCAGGAAAAAAATTGTCCTGCAATTTACAACTCCTACACTGCAAAACATATGGACTCGACCAGGGTAAAGCAGTAGATACAATTAACATAGACTTCTGCAAAGCCTTTGATTTAATGGTACAAACTATTAAAATTACACTCTTACAACATTTCTGGATCCCTTCATAAGTCGATTACTGTGTTTCTGTCAAACAGGCAACAAATAGTAAAAATAAGGAGTGCTATATCAAACCCTGATCCAGTTAACAGCTGTGTCCCCCCAAGGCAACATTCTAGGACCTATACTCTTTATACTTTACATAAATGACCTTTGTGATCACCTTATAAGCAACTGTATCCTCTTCGCAGATGACATAAGACTATTCAACACCACCGACAATGCTACTGGCCTTCAAAGTGACCTTGATTATATGTCTGAATGGTCAAACAATTGGCAACCTCAAATCTCGACCAACAAATGCTCTGTCCTACACATTGGTAAAAAAAAATCAGTACAGCAAATAGAAGCTAGACGGATATGACCTTGTTGATGACCCTCACTATGTCAAGGACCTTGGAGTACTCATATCAAATAACCTAAGCACCAGAGCTCACTGTAACAGCATTGTTAAAAAGGCATTAAGAGTCGTAAATCTAATCTTACGAAGCTTTTCCTCTGGAAATATTGAATTGCTAACTAGAACATGCAAAACTTTTGCTAGACCAAAACTTGAATACAGCTCATCAGTCTGGAATCCACACTGTATATTGGACATTAATAGAATTGAGTGAATCCAGAAGTATTTCACGAAAAGAGTACTACACTCAACTGCTTGCAACAGAATACCTTATATCATCAGGCTTGAAATTTTGGGCTTTGACAACCTTGAACTACACCATCAATGATTGGACTTAAAGCCCATGTCACACTGAACCAACAGATGCAAAGAGGATGTAAAACGGACAAAAAACCTTGCCATCCGTTGGTTAACGCGATGTATCCGTTCTGTACTCACTGCCTCCGTTTTTCATCCTCTCTATCCAGCATCCGTTTATGGACGTTTCATCTGCTCCCAAAGTTTTGGGCTGCCTAAAACTTTTGCGCGGAAAATGTATCCAGTTTGTCCGTTCTGCATCCGCTATGCATCCGCAACGCATCCGTTACACATCCGCTATATCCGCTAGGCATCCGCTGCGAATCCGCGGAACTCGCATCCGCCCGGACACAGGGAGGAAGCGGAACAGACGCAGAACAGATGCAGAACTGATGCAGCACGGAAACAAAGCGTTTAAAGCGGAAAAAACGTTCGCAGAGGGGATCTATCTCGGATATTAAGGATGCCTAGAGGATGCCTAGAGGATGCCTAGAGGATGCAAAGGGACACCTACACTGCCTATAAAAAGGGGGAGCAACTCGTCTGCATCTCACTTTCAGACCAGCAGCCCACCTGTGCAGACCTCTGCAGCCTTCATCTGACTCTTGCTCTTCCACAGCATCCAGTCATGTCCACTGTGGATCGTACCACAGTCCTTTTGGCAGCCACCATCCTTCTGCAACAGTACGAAGCCATCTACAGGCTCTGTGAACTCTACTATGGGAAGAAAAAGAGGCGGCCAAGAAGCGTCTGGGTCTGAAAATGGATCGGGAGAAGAGCAGAGTACAGACTGTACAACAAGCTGATGGTGGAGCTCAGGAACGAAGACACTCGGGCGTTCCAGACTTCATGAGGATGCCTCCAGCCATGTATGACGAAGTTGTGCAGTGGCTGACACCCAGGTCGACCAAGGCAAACACCAACTTCCGCCCCAGCCTGGAACCTGGGCTCAAGGTGGCACTCACTCTGCGCCACCTGGCCTCAGGGACCACCTACAGGAGCATGCAGTACGGTTGGAGGGTGCCACACAACACCATCAGCATTGTGGTCAGAGAAGTGGTGCAGGCCATCATCGAAGAATACAAGGAGGAGCTCATCCAGTGCCCCTCCACTGAAGAAGGATGGAAGAAAGTTGCAGAGCAGTGGTATCAGAGGTGGAACTTCCCCCACACCTTTGGAGCCATAGATGGCAAGCACGTGGCCTGCAAAGCACCAGCCAAGTCAGGGTCCACTTATTTCAACTCCAAGGGCTTCTTCAGCATCATCCTCTTCGCCATGGTCGATGCTGACTACAAGTTCATGTACATCGATGCTTCAGGCTATGGCTCATCTTCAGATGCCCAGGTATACAACACCAGTCACCTCAAGGAGGGGCTGGAATGCAACCTCATCATGGGCTTCCCCGATCCAGACCCCCTGCCCAACGACACGCAAGATGTGCCCTACTTCATCGTGGGGGATGACACCTTCTCCCTCAGAACCTACCTCATGAAGCCATACACTTCCAGACTCCTGACCCGTGAAGAGAGGATCTTCAACTACAGGCTGTCCAGGGCAAGGCGGGTGGTGAAGAACGCCTTTGGCATCCTGGCCAACAGGTTCCAGGTACTTCTCACCACCATGCAGCATCTCCCAGAGACCGTGAGGAGGACCGTGGAAGCTTGCTGCATCCTGCACAATCTCATGAGCACCCTCTACCCAGTCTTGCAGAACAGGCTCGTGCACCGTCAACAAGGCAATGGGGACATGGAGCCTGGGGAATGGAGGCAAGGGCGAAACCTGATCGACACTCAGGATGTGCAAGGCCACAACAGAGCCTCACGGGAAGGGAAGAAGCAGTGTAACCTTCTGAAACACTGGTGTAACTCCCCAGCTGGAGTGGTGGAGTGGCAAGACAGGATGGTAGATGCTTAATGGATGCTTCCTTCAGCCTGTCTCATCACACGGATGAGATTGGGCCATGTATGTTGGGTGGGCCTACAATGAACAGGGCGTTTAATAAAGAGTTGTGTTTGTGTTGACATGTGTGGATGATTGATTACATTATTATTGATAATAAAGGGCCATAGGTGTGGCACCTGGGAGGGTGGACCATACAGTCCCACTATGCTTGCACTGGAGGTTTATCTATCCCACAGCTATTAGCCATCCCAAAGGTATCCCTGCTCATTCCACAGGTATCCCTGCCCACCCCACTGCTATCTTAACCCATCCCACAAGCATGCAAAGGCTTAAGCCAATTCTAAAAGTTTTCACCAAGACTTTATTAAAAAAAAGAAATGAAGCAAGTGTGTGAATCAAAGATAAACTTTATTGAACAACAAGCTGTAAAAAAAAAATCAACCCAAGTCAAGTGTCCAAATAAAGTCCACAGGTAGCCAGCTAGCCGGTCTCTGACACTCTTCTTGGTCACTCGGAGGTGTGCCCAATCTCAGGGGTGAAGGGTCCAGGTGCTGTGGTGGTGGGTGGTGCTGGAGTGCCGGGCCTCGAGAGGACAACAGGGGACGGTGTGTTGAGAAAGGTCTCGGACAGCTGGCTCAGCCCCGCGATGCTGAGACGTCCTTCCTCCGTGCCATGGGGTGTCAGCCCCAGTACTGATGACAGATGTACTGAGGCTGGGTTTGGCTGTGGGGTGGAGGAAGGAGTAGTGTAGTGGGGCTGTCTGCTCTGCAGCTGGGTGAGGACTGGCGTGGGTGGCACCATTGGCATGGGTGGCATCACTGTCGTGGGTGGCATCACTGGTGTGGGTGGCATCGGTGGCATCAGTGAAACAGGTGGCAACGGTGTCGTCCGATGACTCTGTGCCTGGACTGGGAAGGGCTGCTGCCTGTGCTGCTGAACCTCCTGGTAGCCGTAGCCCTGGTAGGTGAGGGCCTGTGGGAAGCCTTGGAATGGGAGAGACATCACCTGGGGTGGAGGACCAGGCCTGGACTGGGTGGGAGCAGGTTCCTCTGAGTCTGGGGTGTTGTGAAGCAGCTTGGTGATCCGGTCCTTCACCTGCTGGTATTGGGGTTCCGCCATGTCCACGAGGGTCTGATTGACATAGGTGAGGAAGGGCTTGCGGTTGGAGGAGGAGGAGTCGGTGTGTACCAGCTGAGAGAGGAGATCTATGCTGGTGCAGATGGTGTCCCTGATCTCCACCAGGACCTTGTGGCTCTGCCCCTCCTACGGTCCGGCTCTCTGCCTTACTGTGGTGGCGGAGCTGGGGGGGTGGATGCAGCTAGGACTGTGGTGGACTCAATGTCTCCTTTCTCCCACCGCACCAGGGAGTACTCTCCGCACTCCACCACGCTTACCACACCTGTCCGCGGGTTCTCCGCCGTGGCACGCTCCACAGAAACCTGCCTGGAGACAGGGACTGACTCTCGGCCGGAAAAGGACTGGGTGGCAGCAGGTGCCGGAGAGAGACGGTAGTAAGAGGGGCTGGTGGTGCTCCTCGGTGGCGGATCTCACCCTCCAAGAAGCTGCACCTGGCCATGACGTAGGTCTCTCTGTCTGTCAGCTTCACAGTGGCCTGGCCAGATTTCTTCAGGTGCAGCTTCCCGTACCAGGTGTGCATGTGCTTCCACCAGCCGAGGAGCACCTCCGAAGTGTAACCCATACTCTCTGCCCTCTCTCTCCAAGCAGCCTGCTTCCGCTTGGTGTCCCTGTACAGCCGGTGTCCCTTCCGCCACAGATAGTCGTTCGCTCTCAGCCACTCCAGCACCTCATCCTGGTGCATCTCCGCAATGGAGTATTGCCTCCTCTCCCGTTGTCGCATACACCTCTTCCTCCCTTTGGCAGGACCAGATGGGCCCTCATCAGAGGAGCTCCCAGGTAGTAGGGGCTGCTCCTCCACACCACCAGCAGCAGCAGCACCAGCAGGATCATCATCATCATCATCATCATCATCATCATCATCATCCTCACCAGCAGGATCATCATCATCATCATCCTCACCAGCAGGATCATAATCAGCATCATCATCCTCACCAACAGGATCATAATCAGCATCAGCAGCATCAGCAGCAGCAGGAACAGCAGGACCAGGATCAGCAGCAGTAGAGTAAGCACCAGCAGGGCCAGCAAGTCCAGGAGCACGAGCAGGACCAGGAGCATGAGCAGGACGAGCAAGACCAGGAGCACGAGCAGGACGAGCAAGTCCAGGAGCACGAGCAGGTCGAGCAGGACCAGGAGCAGCTTCAACAGAGTAAGCAACAGCAGAAGCCCCAGCAACAGCAGAAGCACCACCACCTGGAGCAGCTTCAGCAGAAGCCCCAGCACCAGCAGAGTCAGGGGCAGGGGGCGGGAGGTTGGCCCTGTCCTTCTTGCCAGGGATGGCGGCAGGTTGCTGAGGCTTTCTCTTCCCCCCATGGTTATGGGGTTGCTGGCTGGCAGGGAGACTGGCAGGCACCAAGGCTTGCAGGAAGGCTGGCAGGCAGGCTGGCAGGAAGGCTGGCAGAAAGCCTGGCAGGAAGGCAAGCAGGCAGGCAGGCACCAAGGCTGGCTGGAAGGCAGGCTGGCATGGCAGGCAAGGAACTCGAAGTGTCCAGCAGCAGGTCTTTCCTCGGAATGCTGGCCATGTGTGAGCTGCTTCCCTTTATATCCGGGGGGCTTACGTAATACTTCCCCCCGCATGCGCAATTAATGTGCGACATCCGTTCTGCTTCTGCTGTGCATCCGCTAGGCTTCCGCTCTGCATCCTCTAACCCCCACTCCTTTAACATTAACCTATTGACCTCACCCCTTTCCTAAGAGGTCTGTAAGGGGCACGCATAAGTCACAATCGTGCCTACCATCACTGTCCTATTGCCCCTATTTATTCATACCTATTTATTCAAACTTGTATTCTTACTCATGTTTATAAGTACTTATACCTCTTATCTTGTAAGCGATTGACAAATCAAAATAAATAAATCTAAATAAATAAATAAACATTATAACTCCCCTTTCACTTCAAAACCTGAAAACAGACCATTCTATACCCACTTCTTTCAGAATCATATCATAACATCACCCACACAGTAGCTAAATTTGTCACTGCAGCAGTTAACTTCAGGTTCAGTTTAATAACTTAAAATTGGGCCAATTTACTTTCTTCCCTTCTCTTTTTCTCTCCTGTTATATATTATTATTACTATTACTATTACTATTACTATTACTATTATTGTAATTATATTTAATCTTTAATTTGATTCACAGTCTAGGACTGGTCAAAACTTAACAGTTCAAGTCATTGTTATAATTATTAGTATATTACATATTAAGTAAGTATCATCAATTATATTCAAAGTACTCTATATAATGTTAACATCCATATAATGTTATTATTTTAATGTATTGCATCTGTATTTTATTATTACATTTTATTTAATTAAACATTTTAATGAATTAGTATTTTAATACTTTACTGGGCTGTCATTCAACACAGCATGGTACAGGTAGTCCTTGACTTATGATCACAATTGAACCCAAAATTTATGTTGTTAAGTGAAAAATTTGTTGTGAGTTTTGCCCCATTTTAGAAGGTTTCTTGCCACAGTTGTTAAGTGAACCATTGCAGTTATTAAGTTAATAATCCAGTTGTTAAGTAAATCTGGCTTTCTTATTGACTTTGCTTGTCAGAAAGTCATAAAAGGTGATCACCTGACTTTGTGACACTGCAATGATCACAAATATGAGTCAGTTGCCAAGCATTTGAATTTTGATCGCATGATCATGGGGATGCTGGAAAGGTTGCAACTGTGAAAAACAATCATAAGCCACCCTTTTCAGTGCCGTGATAACTTTGAATGGTCATTAAATGAACTGTTGTAACTTGAAGATTACTTGTACTTAGTTTCCTTTGAAGCAGTTCTTACCATTTCTTTTGCCTTGTCCTTTAAATAGAACCTGGAATTGCAGTTCCTACCTGCTTTTCCTTTTCTTTTTCCTTTTTTTGTGAAAATTGCACACTTACCTGCATCCCACTCTCTTTTCCTCCCTATAATATTGTTCCTGAGTTGTACCTACATTTGATCATTGATCTATAATACTATTATTATGATGATAATTTAATCCCATCTGTAGGTACACTATGTATCTATGTAAGTGTCTGTCTCTATCTATCTATCTATCTATCTATCTATCTATCTATCTATCTATCTATC
>BLBF01000052.1:2023691-2078465 GCA_015471245.1 Laticauda colubrina
AGTAGAGTAGAGTAGAGTAGAGTAGAGTAGAGTAGAGTAGAGTAGAGTAGAGCAGAGTAGAACAGAACAGAACAGAACAGAACAGAACAGAACAGGATAGAATTCTTTATGGCCCAAGTGTGACACACAAGGAATTTTTCTCCAGTGCCTAAACTCATATTGTACATATAAACAGCAAGTAATAGCTCAGATATTATAATAATTAATCATAGGTTACAAACAATTGATAAATCAGAACTTCCGATTGACATTGCAGCGAGATCGGACACAAGGAGCATGTCTCCGTGCTCCCATGCCCAGTTCTCCCTATTGGTGGGCTCCGAAAGGAGCCAAAGTCACCCTGTTGGGGCAGCAAAGTAAAGAGGGATGCCTTGTGAGACCGCAGAGAGTTGCAACTCTCCTGCTGGACTCCAGGGTTATTTTCCCTCTTAGCCATGATGAGAAGAAGAGGCATCCTAAATATGGCTGCCACAAAGCTGGGGCAGCTGAGGAACACCTAAGACTCGTGCTGGAGCAGAGTTAGTGAACTGTGTCTGGAACTGGATGAGAGGATTCTTTCTTATTTAAAACCTAACCCCCAGGAAGAAAAATCCAGGAAAAGAGAGGCTCATAATTATTTGCTAAACCAGTGACTAAGCACTTTGAGAAAAACTTCAGAATTGAAGGAAATGGATAAAGGGGAAAATAGCAAAAGAAAAAAACTTTTAAAAATACAAAAAATTGGACTTCTAAACTGAGCAGGCATTGTTCTGGAAAGGCATTTTAAAAATACTGGAACTATCTACCTAAAAACTAACGTTGTTTCTGTATTTTGACTTATTATGTGATTAAAACTGGTTAACATTAAAACCTAAAGTGAGAGTGCCATCTGTTGATGAAAGGAAAGTATAACATATTCTTAAATCCTGGAAAATTCTGACAAGGATATGTTTTATGCACCTACGATGTGACTACTGAAGATTTAAATATGATAATAAGTTTCATTAAATAGACCCCTGATAGGACTTTTTAAATAAGTCCTGATTTTAATAATCTCCTGATAAGATAAGCATCTTGTCTTGTTTTAATAAGATATTCCATCAGGAGGAAATGAGTGGAATGTGGGAAGAAATGGCATCTATATTCCAAAACATCAAGGACATTCTGATAAGAAACCATAAGGAGATTAAGAACTTAATGCATGGCATGGATGAAAAACTGGGAAATATTATAGAAAAGACAATGAGTGATCAAGACACCCAAGAAAAAGAGGAGCCAATTGAAAGAGCAGATGAAAAAGCAGAATAGATTAGCCAGCAAACAAAACAAGACAAGAAAAAGGAGACAATAACAAAAACAATAATGACTGATGAAATAAGCCAGGGGGAAAATATTTTAAGAGATTTTTAAAGGGAACCAGAGATACAGGAAGACATTTTTGAAAGGGAGATAGGGGCAGGGGTAGCTATTTTGGAAACTAGACAATGGAAAAGGGTAGAGGTGGGAGAAATGTTTAAAATGAATAGTCAAGACATAGATGCAGTTAGGGAAAAGATGGAAGAGAGGAATATGGGAGGCAAGTTAAAAAACGAACAATTTTTTAATTTAATCATTTAAAGCGAACGAGAGATGACAGATAGAAAGGTTTTGTTCTTTTTTTTTTTATTAAGTTTTATTGATTTTTAAAAACCAACAAAAAACAGACAAAACATAAAAACATCCAACTTTCTTCCATAAATATACAAGCAGTGTGTCGATTGGTTTACAAATTTTTTGATTTCATAGTCTCAATTACAGTTACATTACATAATAACTCATATTATCAATCAAAAATTGAATATCCTAGTATTATTATTAATCAATCATTTGACTATAATTTTGTTCATTCATACTTTGGGAGATAGCTATACTTTACTTAGTTTATTTTATAACAATTCATATAGTCCTCCCAAATCTATCCTAAAAACATTATATATATATAATAATAAAAAAATGAAAAGAAATACATCTTTATATATTCATTATTTTCTAAAATTCTACATATTCTATTATTATATTTTGTTATCTAGCCATTGATAGAAAAGGTCCCAAAATTTGTAAAAATGTTTATCCTCTTGTTCTCTAATTTCAAATGTCAATCTACTCATTTCAGCACATTCTAGTAGATTCTTGATAATTTCCTCCTGCAATGGTATTTTCTCATTTTTCCAATTTTTAGCAAATACAATCCTAGCTGCTGTTAATACATTCACAATCAAATATTTTAAATCTTTGCTGTATGTATCAAGTAGAATTCCCAATAAAAATATCTCTGGTTTTAAATCTATATGCTTTTTAGTCATTTTTTCCAACCACGTGTGGATTTCAGTCCAATATTTCTTTGCATCCAACAAGTCCACCACATATGGTAATATGAGCCAGGTATCTGATGACATTTCCAACATCTTCTGGATTTATTCTTGAACATTCTTGCTATTCGTGTCAGGGGAAAATGCCACCTGTAAAACATCTAATACAAATTTTCTTTAAATGCTGTTGACATTGTCATTTTATAATTTTGAGACCACAATTTTTGCCATTTCTCTAGATCAATCCCATATCCAAAATTCTTCCCCCAAGCAATCATAGTTTCTTTAACTTGTTCTTCTTCTAGTTTAATTTCTAATAAATATCCATACACTTTTTAAATCACCTTTTCATCAGTACCTTTCAAAATCTTATCTAAATCAGTCAATTTATGATAGAAACCTTCTATTTTAAATTCTTTTTCATACCTTGAATGTATTTGCGCATAAGAAAACCAATTCATCTTTATACCTTGTTCCTCTAGTTTTTGCATAGATTTAAGTTCACCCTTTTCATTCAAAATTTTCCGATATCTAACTGTTTGTTCCTTCTTATATGTTATAGGATAAGAAAATGCTTCAATAGTCGATAACCAGGCTGGAACATTGTCTTTTAATCTTCTCCCAATTTAACCACAGAGACTCCCGTATATGATGTCTTCTAAAATAACCCTGTATTTTAGTTCCCTTATACCATAAAAAGGCATGCCACCCCAACAGCAAATCATGTCCTTCTAATGTGAACAATCTAGTATTTCTTAATGTTATCCATTCCTTAACCCATGTCAAGTTCGTAGCTTGGTAGTACAACTCCCAATTTGGCAGACCAAATCCTCCTCTAATTCTAGCATCTTGTAAAAGTTTTAACTTTATTCTCGTTTCTTACCTTGCCATATATATTTCAACACAATTTTGTTTAAATCTTCAAAGTTGTCCTTTCCAAGGCTAATTGGTATTGTTTGAAACAAATATAAAATTCTGAGTAAAATATTCATTTTGATTGTTGAAATTCTCCCCATTAGTGACAATTGTAGGTTCTCCCATTTCGTCAGATCTAGTGCAATCTGTTGTTTAAGTTTAGTGTAATTGTTCTCTTTTAATGTACTACAACTTGCTGTCAAATATATCCTCAATACTCAACTTTATTCATGACTTGAATTTTCAATAAATCTGCCAATTCTTCTTTTTGTCTTAGTAGCATATTCTTTGTCAAAATCTTTGTCTTATCTTTGTTTATTTTCAAGCCAGCCACTTTGCCATATGCCTCTATCTTTTCCAATAATTTTGGTGCTGTTTCTAGACAGTCTTCTAAAATAAAGGACAAGTCATCTGCAAAAGCTTGCAATTTAAATTCTTCCTTTTTAATTTTCATTCCTTTTGTACTCTTTTCGTCTCTAATGTTTCTATTTAACACTTCCAAAGTTAGTATAAATAGCAAAGGTGAAAATGGGCAACCTTGTCTTGTAACTTTTCTTATATTGATAGAGTCTGTTAATTCTCCCTCTATTGTTACCTTTGCCATTTGCTTATTATATATGGCTTGTATTGCTTGAATAAATTGTCTGGCTAAGTCCATCGGTTCCAATAATAATAACATGAATCTCCAGTTCACATTATCAAATGCCTTTTGTGCATCTAAAAAAATCAAAGCCGGAGGGAGGAGCTGGCATCGCGACGATACTGCGTGCAATCTTGGAGGTCTGAGATTGCAGCTGATATCTTTGCCGCTGGATGGTCCAAATGGACCTAAACCGTCCTGAAGAGATGGTGATAGTGAAGGGTGCATCCTGTAGATCCCAGGGATATTGCAAAGTCCCTGGTTGATCCAGGAGAAGCCCTTTTGCCAGCGGCAGAGAGGCAGCCTCCAAAGCTGCTGAAGTTGGGACAGCTCCAAACGGAAGAGGCTGAAAGCGAAAGTGTGTTGGTTTGGTGAGAATTGTTCTTTTATTACTCTAAGACTTAAAAGGACCTTAAAGGACACCCTAAAGGGAAAAAAGAATCTGTAAAAATTTTGACAGAACTGAATAAGCAGCGGTTTTTAAACAGAAGTGTCAAAGTAAGGCTTTGCTTTTTGTTTGTTTTTTTCTTACGGCTGGACTTCTATCGTGATTTTGCACTTGCTAACTGGACTGGTTTTTTTCTCTATATCTGTTTTTTCTTTTCTGTTTTGACTTTGTAATATTTTAGGTTAGAGGCTTCCTTTAGATATTTTTATTTTCTTGTTTTTTATTCTTTTTAATTTTTATTATGTTTTGTCTGGGAAAGGAGGGGGAGAGTGAGAGTAAAGAAACTTTGTAACACTGCCAACTAGAGGCTTGAAAATATTTTAGATGAAGCTAAGAAAGTTGAGAAAGAAAACTTTGAAATTACTTTTCAAGGACATTGCTATATGATAAGATAGAGGGAAGAGCATAGGAGAGTGTTATTGCAGGTGTTCTTCTGGATTTCTATCAACAATTGAAACTTGGCTTTGAAGCTTGGAGAGAGTTATGAGAAGAGCCTTGGATAACTAAACAAAGTGCAGCATGTCTTTTTTATTTTCTTAAGTTGTGCTACCCCCCCTTACCAGCTGTACTGTTCATTTTTTCTTTTTAAAACCTATATTTTTGTAATATTTCCATCTTTGCTTAATATTTTAAAGGGAAAGCCACAAAATTTTCTTTTCTTTTTTCCTCTCTTCTTTGGGATTTTTTCTTTTTTGATCTATTCTTTTGGTCCACTTTTATACTTTTTTTTAATTTGAGAATTCTCAATTGGATTAAGGGGTTGAAAAACCTGAATAATTATTTTTAATTTCTCAATTTTTTTTATTTCTCTTTTTAAACCTTTTTATTTTTCTCCTTCCTTTCGACCTAATTATTGATTGGATTAAGGTTAAGAAGAACCTGAAGAAATTTTTTCTCCTTTTCTTTTTATTATTATTGGGCTTTTCTCTCTACCATTTTTATTTTTCATTTTGGATTATAATTGGCTATTCCATAATTGGATTAGGGTTTAGAAGAACCTGAAGATCCTGAATTGTTTAAAATGAGTAGGAAGTTTATAACTTCTGGCTCCTCAACTTCTACTTCCGCCTCCCCACCATCTGGAGGACAACGTTCAATTCAGACAATGTTAAAGCAAGACAAAGATCAAGGAAGAGTGACTCTACAGATGATTATGCAAGGAATCCAAGACCTTAAAATAAAATCAGACACCACTGAAAAGAGCATAGAAAACATTGAGCAAAGAACAGAGAATATTGAACAAAGAACAGGGAAAACTGATGAAAAGGTGGAGAATATTCAACAAATGATGGTGAAGTACGATGAGAGATTCCAAAAAATTGAAGAAGAAGATAAACAAAGAGACAAGAATATTGGAGATATTGATAGCAGATTAACAGTGGTTGAACAAGATAAAAGTGGGATGCTGAAATGGGAGATGGACAGATCAGAATTCTATCTCAGATTTCAAAACATAGTCTACAAGAAGTACATATTAAAAAACAATATGAATAATTGTTGATACAGCCAAAATTAGGGAAAATATTTACTTCTTTGACTCAATGTAAGAAAAGAGGAGTGGTTTTATATATTAAAGATACCATCTTAGCAAAATTGATTTATATTGATGAAGACGGAAGAGTATTAATGGTGGAAATAATGGACAATAATACGAAAACATTCTTGATTGCAATTTATGCTCCGAATGATAAACAAGAAGAATTTTATAAAAAATTACACATGAAAATAATTGAACTGGACTATGTCAGTATAGTTATGATGGGAGATTTCAGTGAAATTGTAGACAATAAGTTGGACTATATAGCAACAACAACAACAAAGCAAAATAGAAAGACTCTCCCCAAATCCTTTTTTAAAATGATTAGAAGAAATAAACTTAAAAGATGTATGAAGAGAAAGAAATGTTAAAACCAAACAATACACTTTTTACTCAAATAGACATTTATCATGGTCCAGAATAGATATGACTCTCAGCAGGCTGCCGGAGAGAGAGGGTAGTGAGAGGGGCTGCTGGTGCTCCTCGGTGGCGGATCTCACCCTCCAGGAAGCTGCACCTGGCCATGACGTAGGTCTCTCTGTCCGTCAGCTTAACCATGGCCTGGCCAGATTTCTTCAGGTGCAGCTTCCCATACCAGGTGTGCATGTGCTTCCACCAGCCGAGGAGCACCTCCGAAGTGTAGCCCATACTCTCCGCCTTCTCTCTCCAAGCAGCCTGCTTCCTTTTGGTGTCCCTGTACAGCCGGTGTCCCTTCCGCCACAGATAGTCATTCTCTCTCAGCCACTCCAGCATCTCATCCTCGTGTTCCTCCTCAATGGAGTATTGCCTCCTCTCCCGTTGTCGCATACGCCTCTTCCTCCCTTTGGCAGGACCAGATGGGCCTTCATCAGAGGGGCTCCCAGGTAGTAGGGGATGCTCCTCCACACCAGCAGCAGCAGCAGCAGCAGGATCATCATCATCATCATCATCATCATCATCATCATCATCATCACCACCAGCAGGATCATAATCATCATCATCAGCAGCAGCAGCAGCAGCAGGATCATCATTAACATTATCATCATCATCAGCAGCAGCAGCAGCAGTACCAGCAGGATCATCAGCAGCACCAGCAGCAGCACCAGCACCAGCAGCATCAGGATCAGCAGCAGCAGAGTAAGCACCAGTAGCGCCAGCAAGACCAGGAGCACGAGCAGAACCAGGAGCACGAGCAGGATGAGCAGGATGAGCCAGACCAGGAGCACGAGCAGGACGAGCAAGTCCAGGAGCACGAGCAGGACCAGCAGGACCAGCAGGACGAGGAGCAGCTTCAGCAGAGTACGCAGCAGCAGAAGCACCACCGCCAGGAGCAGCTTCAGCACAGTAAGCACGAGCAGAAGTACCACCGCCAGGAGCAGCTTCAGCAGAGTAAACACGAGCAGAAGCACCACCGCCAGGAGCAGCACCAGCAGAGTAAGCACCAGCAGAAGCACCAGCATCAGGAGCAGTGCCAGCAGAAGCTCCAGCACCAGAAGAGCGAGCCCAAGCAGCAGAAGCCCCAGCAGAAGCAGAGTCAGGGACAGGGGGCGGGAGGGTGGCCCTGTCCCTCTTGCCAGGGATGACGGCAGGTTGCTGAGGCTTTCACTTCTTCCCTATGGTTGTGGGGTTGCTGGCTGGCAGGGAGGATGACAGGGAGGCTGGCAGGCACCAAGGCTGGCAGGAAGGCTGGCATCAAGGCTGGCAGGAAGCCTGGCAGGAAGGCTGGCAGGCAGGCAGGCACCAAGGCTGGCAGGCAGACTGGCTGGCAGGGAGGCTGGAAGGCAGGCTGGCAGCAAGGCTGGCAGGCAGGCAGAGAGCAAGGCTGGCAGGGAGGCTGGCCAGGAGGCTGGGAGGCAGGCTGGGAGGCAGGCTTGGAGGTAGGCTGGCAGGAAGGCTGGCAGCAAGGCTTGCAGCAAGGCTTGCAGGCAGGCATGCAGGCAGGGTAGGCAAGGATTCGATGTATCCGGCAGCAGGTCTTTCCTCTGAATGGTGACCTGCTTGGGAGCTGCTTCCCTTTATATCTGTGGGGCTTATGCAAGGCATCCCCCCGCATGCGCAATTAACGCTCGGCATCCGTTCAGCTTCTGCTGTGCATCCGCTAAGCTTCCGCTGTGCATCTGCTTCATCCGCTGTGCATCCGCTGTGCATCCGCTTCATCTGCTCAGCATCCGCTCTGCATCCGCTGTATCCGTTCCGCGTCTGCTTTGCTGAGGCCCCCCAGAAGCCTAGCGGATGTACCATCCGCTCCCATCCACTTCCATCCGCTGGGCTTCCATTCCGCATCCGCTTTCCATCCGCTCTGCGTCCTCCCCGCGTCCGTTCCTTTCCGTGTTATCCGCTCTGGTTATGCAAATTTTTGCCCCTTTTGAGAACGGATAACAACGGATGGAACATTTTTCTCATCCGTTGTGTCCTTTTTACTAACGTTTTGCATCTGTTGGGCAGTGTGACAGGGCCTTTAAAATAGGGATAGAGATAAGACAGAGGGGGAATATTAGTATACACATTTTTATATAATAAGGTAAAAGTAATAATAAGGGAAGATTAGATATTGAATGATGGTATTACTATATATATTTATACAATGTTGTGATTGGCATTGGAATAACAAATTGAAACATTAAATAATTAAACAATGAACATCTATAATTTAATACAAATATTTGTATTAACACTAGAACTACACAAGCTTCAGGAATGTAACAAATAAGATTAATATCATTATTTTTATCAGTACTAAAATATATGATACCCTGTTGTCACACTGTTCATGCATTGATATGGATATATTGTAAAATAAAATTTAAAAACCTTGAAACAAAAAAATTGATAAATCATAAGACAGCAATAGGAGAAGATAATAGGAAAGATGAGAATATGAGAAATGAGGCAGTGCTGTGGGAATTAAGTGTTCAGCAGAGTGATCGTACAAGGGGAAAAACTATCTTTGTGTCCAGTTGTTTTGGCATGCAATTTTTATAGTAACGTCTTGAGGGGAATATTTGAAATAGATTATGTGCAGGATGTGAGAGGTCTGTAGATATTTTCTTAGCCTTCTTACTAGTTTGTGCAGCATACAGATCCTCAATGGGAGACAGGCTGGCTGTGATTGTTTTTTGCAGTCCTAACTATCCATTAAATTCTGTACCTGTCCTGTTTGGTTGCTCTCTCAAACCAGGCAGTTACTGAGCTACAAATGACAGATTCAGTAATTCATTTGTGAAACTGTATCAGCAGATCCTTGAGCAATCTGAACTTTCTGAGTTGGCACAAGAAAACATGCTGCGTTGTGCCTTTTTAATGATTATTCTAATGTTAGTTGTCCATTTCAAGTCCTTGGAGATAATAGAACCTAGAAACTTGAAGATCTCTATTCAAGAGTGGGATTCTACTGGTTTGGACTGGGTCAGTAGAACTGGTTGTTCCTATACTGCTCAGTTTGGAGAATCAGCTAATTGTGCCCCTGGCTGGGCCCGCCCATCCCCACCCAGTCAGTCCTTATTGTGCCTGTGTGACATCGTGCACATATGCAACATTGCTGACTGCATTCTCCCCCACCCACCTGGCTGCACCGCATCACTCCTTACGGTATTTTTTTTTTCCTCCCGATGATCAACTCTTCTGATGATCAGCTGTGCTGGGATCCTCCTCACTGTCTTACTGCAAAAACAGCCTCCTAGGAGGCTTTCCCGAGGCCCAGCAGCCCCCCCAAAAAAATGGAATAGGGGGGCGATTGAAAAAAAAAGAAGCCATGCCCACTCAGTCACATGAACATGCCCATCTAGTCACCCCTGTTAGGAATAATAGTCACCTGACAGTTGGGTTGGCAATATATAAAACAGGATAGTAATTTAATACTGTTGTATCTTTAAGAAAATGCTGTAATTGTGATTGGCTAAGGTTCCTCCAACGGCCATAAGATGGAGCCAAAAAACTGGTTTGTTCTCTTTTGCATTTCCTTTTTGTCTTTTGCCTGAACATCATTCTACTTGGATTGCTGTGAGTCTTGCAACTGTTTGCAAACTCCGTTTACTGAACTTTGTTTATGATACTGGTAAAGAAAAGAACTTCATTTTGGGATTATCCCTGGACTGATTGTTTTGAATACTAACTGCTTTAACCGTGTATGATTTGGACTGTTTGTTGGACTTTTTGTAACACTGCCAACTAAAGGCTTAGAAATATTGTTTCTCTTTTTTCCCCCCCCTTTTTGACCAGACAAAGCTGAGAAAGAATTCAGGCTTCCTTTCAAGGACTTTGAGCCTGTTTGATAAGATAGAGGGAAGAGCACGGGAGAGTATTACTGCAGGTGCTCCTCTGGGTTTCTATCAGTTGCTGGAGTCTGGTAACTCTCTTGAGAAGAGAGTTATAAAACTTAACAAAAAGCCTTGGCTAATTAAATAGGTGCAGTGTGTTCCTTTTCTCCTTTTTAAGCTGAGCTATTTTTTACTTTAACCCCCTCCTTATTAGCTTATTATCTGTGATAGTCTTTTGGATCTTTGAAAATTCAGGTCACAAATAAGATCAAGTACTTGGGGATACATTTGACAGCAAGATGTAGCACACTTAAAGAGAATAATTATATTAAACTCAAGCAGCAGATAGCGCTAGATTTGGCGAAATGGGAAAACTTACAATTGTCATTATTAGGGAGAATATCAACAATCAAGTTGAATATATTACCCAGAATTTTATATTTATTCCAAAGAATTCCAATTAGGCTTGGAAAAGGTTATTTTGAAGATTTAAATAAAATTGTGTTGAAATATATATGGCAAGGTAAGAAAGCAAGAATAAAATTAAAACTCTTATAAGATGCTAGAATAAGAGGAGGATTTCATTTGCCTAATTGGAAATTGTACTACCAAGCTACAAATTTGATGTGGGTCAAGGAATTGATAACATTAAGAAATACTAGATTGTTGACATTAGAAGGACACGATCTGTTGTTGGGGTGGCATGCTTTTTTATGGTATAAAGGAACTAAAACACAGGAGTACTTTAGAAGACTATATATACGGGAGGCTCTGTGGTTAAATTGGGAGAAGACTAAAAGGCAATGTTATTTGAAAATTCAAGTCTGGCTATTGAACATTGAAGCTTTTTCTTATCCTATAATATATAAAAAGGAACAAACAATTAGATATGATGAAATACTGAATGAAAAGAGTGAACTTAAATCTTTGCAAATACTAGACGAACAAGGTATAAAGATGAATTGGTTTTCATATGCGCAAATACATTCTAGGTATGATAAAGATTCTAAAACAGAAGGTTTCTATGACAAATCGACTGATTGAGAAAATATTTTGACAGGTACTGATAAAAAGGTGATTAAAAAACTGTATGGATATTTATTAGAAATTAAGCTAGAAGAACAAGTCAAAGAAACAATGATTGCTTGGGGGAATATTTTTGGATATGGGACTGATTAATTTGTATAAGATGTTTTTACAGGTGGCACTTCCACCCAACAAGAATAGCAAGAATGTTCAAGAATAAATCTGAAAAATGTTGGAAATGTCATCAAGTACTTGGCTCATGTTACCATATGTGGTGGACGTGTGCAGATACTAAAAGATATTGGACTAAAATCCTCACATGGTTGGAAAAAAATGACACAAAAAAACATATAGACTTAAAATCAGAGATATTTTTATAGGGAATTTTACCTAAAATATACAGTAAGGAATTGAAGTATTTGATTATAAATGTATTAACAGCGGTTAGGAATGTATTTGCTAAAAACTGGAAAAATGAGAAAATACCATCACAGGAGGAAGTTATTCAGAAAATAATGGAGTGTGCTGAAATAAGTAGATTGACATTTGAAATCAGAGAACAAGAAGATAAACAATTTTATAAGATTTGGGATTTATTTTATCAATGGTTAGACAACAAAACATGGTAATGAAATATGTAGATTTTTAGAATATAAGGAATATATAAAGATGTATTATTTTTATCATAGCTACAATATAATTATAGGATAGATTTGTGATGATAATATGAATTGTTATAAAATAAATCAAGTAAAATATGGATTATTTTGTAAAACATGAATGAATAATAGTATAGTCAAATGATTGATTAACAAAAATCTTAATGTATTTAGTAATATTTGATTGAAAATATGAGAACATATACAATGCAATTGTAAGTGATGACTATGAAGTAGATGCACAAAACAATTTATAAACCAACTGACACACTGTATGTATATATGTGGAAGATGGCTTGATGTTTTTATGTTGTGTTTGTCTATGTTTGTCGAAAAAAACAATAAAACTTAAAAAAAAGACCAAAGAACCTTTAGCGGTTGTTTTTGCTGACATAATTGGTCCTAAAAAGCCCAGTTTGGGAGGTGCCTGCCATGTTTTCAGTATAATGGACCATTACTCACGGAACGGTTTCTGCTATCTAATGAAAAACAAAACAGAAACGTTCCAACATTTCTTTAACTGGCTAAGATTTCCTGAAAGGAAAATGAGACATAGGGGAATTACTTTAGTTGCAGATAATGGGACTGAGTTTATTAACACTAGGTTCCAAATCATGTTGAAATTGACTGGTATTGAGCATAAATGTTCTGCACCTTACAGGCCACAACATAACTCATTTATCGAACAAAGAGGGCAAACATTACAAGCCATGGCTTGTACTATGTTATCCTATTCAGATTTGCCTGAAACACTGTTGGGTGAAGCCATAATGTGTAGCAACCATGTGTTAAACAATGTGGTGAACACAACAACTGGTGAATTGCCATTCACTCATTGTCATAGCAGAAAACCAAATTTAAGTTATCTATACACATTTGGAGCTCCAGCATGGGTGCATATTCCCTCAAAAATAAGATTGAAAGGGCAACATAGAGCTAGGAAATTATTTTTCATAGGTTACGAGGCCAACCATAGATCGTTTAGATTCTGGGCTCCAGGCACAGCTCATGTTTACTATTGTGCTAGTGCTAAATTTCTTGAGCACATTGGGTGGCATAAACTAGAACAAGAATTCAACAATGATGTTATTATTGACACCCAAGTAGTCCCTAATTATGAGATAGTTAAACCATTAATAAACCATTTAGATGTTGAGATGGCATATCTACATGCACCATTGCAACATACTATATATTTAAATAAGCCTTTGGGGATAAAAATTGAAAACAAAACTGATTGCTGGAGATTAAAAAATAGTCTTTATGGCTTGAAGCAATCAGGCTATTAATGGAACCAGTGCATAGTGAAGGAATTAACAAAGATAGGTTTTGTAGCTGGCATGGCTGATCCATGTTTATTCAAAAAGGCAAGTGATGGTGTAGTTTCATTGTTGCTATTGTTCACTGATGAATTAATCACTGAAACTGAGCAAGAAGCTACTGGGATTATTTCACTGTTAGAAAAGAAACTTAAAATCAAACATTTAGGTGAGATTAAACAATATCTGTCAGCCTTCAATATTTTCTTCCTTTGCTTTGCATCTTTTGGCTGTCATAAGTAATGGGGGGAGGAGGGAGGAATGGTTATGGGAAGTGAGCTGGAGGTGTTACGAACCAGAACTGTATAAACTGGGGGGTGGGGGGGTACATTCTTGCTTAAGTTTCTATTCTATGCTATGTGCAGCTGCAAATCTTTATCAAACTATGTCAAGGTCAATGGACAGAAGCCTCATCACCACCTGGAGATGCCCACATGATGATGTACACAACTTTTAATTGGATGAACCAATTGAACTATTGGGGGTGGGAACGTTGCCATTACTTTGTATATGTGATTTACGCGCCCATTTTCTCAGATTCAGAATTCTTTTGTTTCTACCACTTGATTTCCAGTAAAAGATATCTTTTCTCTGATTAAAGGAGTCTAAATATTTCTTTCTTGGATTTTGAATGGAGCACCAACTGACATTATTCTGAATCTCCACATTACCAGCCCACCCGGAGAATTAATAAATTTTCTTCCGAGGGGGTCTGAAAACAATGTCAAATCCAGCCAGCGACCAAGAAGACCTGGGAGCAACTGGAGGACAAGATTCTCTGCTGCTAGAGGAATCAGGGGAAACCGATTAGTTAGCAGAACTAAATCTTGGAGAAAAGCCAGCTTCAAAACCCAAATGGTCCCTGGGAGTCAGTTGGAAGGATCCTGAGAAAAAGCCTCCTCCAGAAGTGATCACTACCCATCGGCGTGGAAGAGAGGAGCCATGGCAGGAGAAGGAAAGAAAGATTTTTTTACTAACTCAAGCAATGCATCTTCTAAATGAAGCTATCGGAGAACCTCAAACTGAACAAAGGTATGAGGGAGAGGAGGGGGAGGCAGCCACAGCTAGAAGAATCAGAGCAGCTACTCCCATAAATCAACCTGGGCCAGCACAACAGGCAGCAGCAGCCCAGAGGCCTCCAGTGGGAGAGGTAATTGCCAGATGACGTAGAACTCCAAAGGTGCCTCCATTGGAAGTTAAATATGGGGTGGGGGACCCCAAGGAGTTAGGATTCTTCCTGGAACAAGTCTGGAGCCATATGGAGGAATATGGAGGGGATTTTTCCTCAGAAGCAGCCAAAGTTAGATGTGTTGCCAGGGCTCTGGAGGGAACAGCTGCAAAGTGGATGGTGACTTTGCATAATGATAATGCCCCTCAGCTGTTGAATTATGATGTGTTTATGACTGCACTGCGGGCCAGGTTTGAAGACCCACTTGCTGAACGTAAGGCCAGAATTAGGATGAAGACCATAAATCAGGGGTGGAGATCAGTGGCTGACTACACCCAGGAATTTAGAGAGCTGGCGTGTCATATTCAAAGCTGGTCCCAGGGAGCCCTGATAAAAGCTTTTAAAGATGGGTTAAATGAAGATGTATATCAAAGCTATATTGCCAGAAGAGACCCCAGTGAGCTGCAGCTGTGGTACGTGCTGGAAATGGAGGTGGAAATTGATCTGACCCGAAACAGATGCCGGGGAGGTTTTGGTTGGAACAAGTCCTCCCTCACCAGCCCTCGAGAAGCCTTAAAATGTCAAAAGGGAGGAATGGCAGCAAAACCCAAGACCACTGCTTGCTTCTGATGTGGGAAGGAAGGTCACCGGGCTGCAGATTGCCGTGCCAAGCAAGAACCAAAGGGGGTGCCAGGAGGAGGAAGAAAATCTGAAAAAACCCCAGTGAAGCCTTGCAAAACGGTGCTTAAAGCGGAGAAGGTTGTAGAGATCGCCCCTCCGAAAGGAGAGGAGCTGGGAACTCCAACCTCTTCAGAAGAGAGTGAATCCGAATCAGAAGATAACTCTCTTGTAAGTCCAAACAAGGGCCCTATGACCATTCCAGTGAGATTAAGGGTACCCACGTTAGGAGCCAAAGGGGAAATACTGGCCTTGTTGGATTCTGGGTGCACAAGGTGCATAATCAGCTCGGAGGAAGTGGAGAAAATGGGGTTAAGGCTAAAGACTTTAAAAACGCCCATAGCCTTTTGCCAATTGGATGGATTGATAGCTGGGGGCGGCCCTGCCCATTTCATAATGGAACCAATAGAAATGACGATGGGAAAGCATAGAGAGACTTTGTGTTTTATTGTGGCTCCTGGGATGGAGCATCCCTTAGTACTGGGGTTGCTCTGGCTCCAGAAATGGAAACCCCACGTTGATTGGAGGAGAGGATCATTGCGCATACGTACTGACCAGCGCCCAGAAGGGGAGGGGCAATCTCAACCGAAACTCAAGAGTCCCACTGAACTGGTCTCCACTGGCACTGAGAACCTGAAGGGGGAAGAGAAAATGCCAGAGAAATATTGGGACTTAAAGGAAGTCCTTCAGTGAAAAGGACTTGGATGAGCTTCCACTCTATCATTCAACAGATTGTAGTATTGAAATTTTACCTGGGGTGAAATTCCCAAAACCAAAACTGTACTCGATGACAACGTGGGAGCTAGAAAAGCTGTGGTCATTTATTGATAAGAATTTGGAACATTGTTTTATCCAACCCGCTAGACCCCGGGTAGCAGCCCCAGTATTGTTCTGTGAAAAGAAAGATGGCTCCCTTCGTTTATGTGTTGACTATAGAAACCTGAATGCTATTTCAGCGGAGAACGTGTACCCCGTCCCCTTGATGAAGGACATGTTAGCCCACTGGGCCAAAGGGAAATTTTTTACGAAACTCGACTTGAGAGAAGCATACCACCGGGTTTGAATTAAGGAAGGGGATGAATGGAAAACTGCTTTTAACTGCCCAATGGATTGTTTCCAATTAAATGTTCTTCCATTTGGTCTACAGGGGGCCCCTTCAGTATTCATGCAAATGATCAATCAGGTGTTGCATGAACATCTATACAAAGGGATGTTGGTTTATCTGGTTGATATCCTTATCTACATGGAGACTCGTGATGAACATGTGAAACTAGTGCGGTCAGTTCTGGAAAAACTTCGAGCCGCTAAGCTGTGTGCAAAGTTTTCCAAGTGTGAATTCCACCAGGAAAAGATTGACTATTTAGGTTATCGCATCTCACATGAAGACATAGAAATGGATCCGGGAAAGGTTCATGCCATTTTGGAATGGGCCCCTCCCTGCACCAGGAAACAACTTCAAAGTTTCTTGGGGTTCGCTAACTTTTACCATCAATTTCTCCCTGCTTTTGCGAAGATAGCAATGCCCATCACAAATCTCCTAAAAACCAAAGGGGAGGTGAAACCAAAGCCTAGTAAACCACTGGAGTGGTCCATGGAATATCAAGCCGCTTTTGAAAAGCTGAAACGACTGTTTGCTGCTGAACCAGTACTCAAGCACCCGGACATGGACGCTTTTTTTGTAATCCAAGCCGATGTGAGTGACATAGCAGTTAAGGCGGTGTTACTTCAAGGAAACAAGATGGGGACTCTGCAACCGTGTGCATATACTTCCTGTAAACTAACTGAAACTGAAAGAAGATGGGCCATCTGGGAAAAAGAAGCTTTTGCAGTTTGCTGGGCTCTGTTAACCTGGAGGCATTTTTTAGAAGGGGCAAAACACCCATTTGAGGTGTGGACGGATCATAAAAATTTGGAGGCTTTGAAAACGCCTCAGAAGCTGTCTCCCAAGGAAATTCACTGGGTGCAATACTTTAAGTGCTTTAATTTTTCATTGAGGTACATTCCAGGGGGGAGGAACTTCATGGCGGATGCTTTATCTAGATTACCTCAATATAATAGTGCTCGCCAAGAAATGGTATGGCTGATTGTCCCAACCAAACAGTTGGCAGCTCCAGTGGTTACCAGAGCCCAGAAAAAGAAGAAAGTTGATTTTTCAAATGATTTGACTGTACAATTAAGAGATGCTCTAAAACTTGATGATTGGTTCCTTGCTCACTCAAATAACTGTACGGTTAGAGATGGATTGGTATGGGTGGGCCCTAAATTATATGTGCAGTGAAGCTGAGAAGCCAATATTACAGCAAGCTCATGATTCTAAAGCCACTGGTCATTTTGGATTCATGAAAACTACACTTGGTTAAAGGGCAATTTTGGTGGTCTACCTTGAAAAAGGACATTGAAACTTATGTAGCTAGTTATCCTATCTGTGCCTCAGCCAAATGGCCTCCTGGTAAACCAGCAGGCTTACTACAAAATGTGGCTAGACCAACTGCTCCATGGAAGGAAATCTCTATAGATTTTATAGTGGAATTACCTGGAAGTGGGAGAAATACAGTTATTTGGAAAGTAACTGATTTGTTTTCCAAACAGGTACACTTCATACCTTGTCCGAAAATCCCATCTGCAAAAACATTAGCTAAACTGTTTATTTTACATATCTACAGGTTACATGGGGTTCCTGAATGCATAATCTCAGACAGGGGTGTCCAATTCACTTCAAACTTTTGGAAAGAGTTTCTGAAGCTATTGGGTTCCACCCAGGGCTTAAGCTCCGCCCAACATCCACAAACCAATGGGGCTTGTGAAAGGACTAATGCGGTATTGGAACAATATCTTAGATGTCACATAAATTATCTGCAAGATAATTGGGCTGAGTTATTGCTATTTGCTGAGGTGGCATATAACAATTCCGAACATAGTAGTACTGTGTTTACTCTATTTAAAGTGGCTTCAGGACAAGACTTTGTACCCATACTCAAGCTTCCACTGGAGAAACCTAACATTCAGTCATTAGATGAATGGATAACACAGCTCCAGCTTACCTGGCCAGTTACTCGTAAAGCATTAGATGATGCATTAGACCAGTTGCTGAAGAACTTTAAAATGGAACTTTGTAAACTGGCTAAGACACCAATGAGCCAGGAGTTTAGCCATAGTGATGTGCAAAGTCCTGTTTTTGATAAAGACATTTATCATTCATTAATTGGTAGTTATCTTAGTTTTTGGTCTAGGCCAGACATAGCATATAGTGTCAGCCAATTAACCAGGTTTAACGCTGAGCCTACTGAAAGGCACTGGCAAGCTGCTGAGCACATGTTGAGGTATCTTAAACATATGATGCATTATGCATTATATTTGGAGCCTGATGAACTAAGTTTAACTACATATGCCAATGCAAGTTTTGCTACTGGTGTACCTACACATAAATCAATGTCAGGTACTGTAGGGTTATTAGGAAAGGTGTTAATTGGATGGCAATCTATTTGACAAAAACATATAAGCTTATTAACAATGGAGGCTGAATTCTCATGTTTGTCTCTATTATGTAGACTTAGTATGTTATAAACAATTAATGATAGACATGGGAATTAATGTAAAGGAACCTAGACAAACAATCAGCAATTCAGATGGCTTCCAATCTCGCTGTAAAGACAAGATCAAAACACACCGATCTACAATATCTGAATGTGAGACAATGTGTTCAAAGTAAAATGATTAAACTGGAGTACTGCATGTCAGAAAATAATATTGCAAATCATTTTACGAAAGCCCAAGGCACTGTAAAACATAAGGCTTGCTGTGAGGAATATGGACTTAAACTGTAAAGTTTTATGTATTGTCCTGCCCAAAGGGAGAATGTTAGGAATGATAGTCATCTAGCAGTTGGGTTGGCAATATATAAACCAAGATAGTAATTTAATACTGTTGTATCTTTAAGAGAATGCTGTAATTGTGATTGGCTGAGGTTCCTCCAATGGCCATAAGATGGAGCCAGAAAACTGGTTTGTTCTCTTTTGCATTTCCTTTTTGCCTTTTGCCTGAACATCATTCTACTTGGATTGCTGTGAGTCTTGCAACTGTTTGCAAACTCTGTTTACTGAACTTTCTTTATGATACTGGTAAAGAAAAGAACTTCGTTTTTGGATTATCCCTGGACTGATTGTTTTGAATTCTAACTGCTTTAACCGTATATGATTTGGACTGTTTGTTGGACTTTGTTTACCCATTTACTGGAAGTAAAACTTACATTTTACTGTTCAGTATATCTGTGTACTGGTTGTGTTATTCATCACCACTCTCACTATGTTTCCCTGAGTGCACTCATTTCTCTAATGGGGAATATCTCAACACCTCCCACCTAGCCATGCTCACAGAACCAGTAGTAAAAATATTTGCATCCCACTAGTCTATAATGTTGGATCTGTGTTGTCTAATGTTGTAAGAGATGGCAGAATAGGACAGCTTCTTTTGAAATCTATTATTTTTACAGTTTTAAGTGTATTCAACTCCAGATTGTTCTGGCTGCACCACAGGGACAATTGATCTACCTACCTCCTATCTATATGTAGACTATACACATTTCAAATGAAACCAATGGCTGTTGTGTCATCTACAAACTTCAGGACTTTAACAGGAAGATCTTTTGAGATACAGTCATTGGGAGAGAGAGAGAAGAGTAATGGAGAGAGCACACAGCCCTGTGTGGCTCCTGTGCTAATTGAATGGGTAATCAGTATGGTTTTCCTTAACTTCACCTACTGCTTCCTATTCATTAGAAAGCTTATAATATATAAGCACAGCTATCTGAGTCAATTTAGATAAGAGAATTTCAAGAATGATTGTGTTGAATGCTGAGCTGAAGCTTACAAAAAGAACCTTTACATAATTCTTGTAAGAACTTGCTGTAAGATGTAGTGCTGTTTGTTATACATTAGCTGGTTCATTTGTGGAGAGCTGATTCCTCAGCTTTTCAGAGTAGCTTCTCTTTGCTGCCCTGACCTCCCTTGTAATGCATTCCTGGCCTGATTGTACAGTATTCTATTTCACTTCCCATAGACTTCTTTGCTTGGGGCATAGATGTTTGAACTTAGCTGTGAACCAAGGTTCGTTATTATTGTAGATGTTAAGATTTGGGGATCAGTACACATAAGTCGTCACAAAAGCTAGCGTATGATGTCAATAGTATCAGTGAGTTCATCCAAGTCCGCTGAAGCAACTTCAAAAACATTTAAGTCTGTGTTGTTGAGGCAAGCCTATAACTTAACTTTGCCTCTTCACTCTAAGACTTTACTGTTTTAGCTATTGGTTTTATGATTTTAAATCTTTGTATATAAATAAGTACAATGTGAATCATGCAGTGATCAGAGTGTCCCACAGCCATTCTTGGTATGTTGAGTAGCAGTGGTCTAAAATATTCTTGCTACTGGTGAGACAGTTGACAAGCTGAATGTATCTTGGCAGCTCCTGGCTTAGGTTAGCACTGTTAAAATCTCCTAATACAATGAGTAGAGAGTCTGGATATCTCTGTTTAGCTCACAGGATTTGGTCAATTAAGGTTTGTAATGCCTTATTTATGAAAGCTTGGGGTGGTATGTAGACATCACCTAGGATGAATGAAGAAAACTCTTGGGGGGAGGTGTGAATATTAGGGTATGCAAGTGATCAATAGAGTAAGTCCACATCACAAAATTTATTTAGCATAGTGACATTTTTATACCATTGGTTGTTAACATAAAAGCAGATATCTCCACCCTTTTTTAATGGGATGTTTCTGCAATTCTATCTGTTCTTTGAATCCAAAATCCTGGGATTTGCAAGCAGCTATCATTAATGACAATTAATTTAATTAATGCTTAAATAATTAATTTACAGTGATATATTATAATTTTACTTAGACAACTATAGGATAGTGTACCTTGATTTCAGAAACAGCATGCAACACTAAATAAGTAAATACCTTTTATGAATTGTATTTACCTATTCTTTGGAACAGACTTCTCTGATGTACTGTTTTCTCCTTCCCAAAAAGGGCTGTACTTTTCTTTGCATCTTTGGTCTTCCTGGTGACAAGCAAGCAGATGAAAGCACAAATGCTCTTGATAGTGCCCATAAAATCCATGCTTTCTGTTCCACAGCACTTATGAAAGTAAAGTAAGTAAATGAGAGTGGGATATCATGAACATATATCTGATCTTATGTAGTGCTTCAGCCCTAGTTTTCTACATCAAGAAATGCCATGTTTGCATCCTAGTTCTAATTCTGTATTTATAGGATCATGAATAGTTGTATCAGCTAAAGCCTGGGTTTAAATTTCAGGGAAAATTATTGGGACAATCGGCAAACTATTTGGAGATCAATAATGTTCATTTTTCTTTTCAACCTATATTTGTTTCCTATCATTGCTCCATTTACGAGGCAGTTACTAACTCAACTTTGAGATGAGCTCTTTGTTTTTGGTTATTCATCATCTCTGAATTAGATGATGAATAACAAAAAATGTTAATCTCAAAGAAAACAGATGCATCTCTCCAACATTTTATTCTTCTGTGTGCAGACTGCAAGTGGATTGCTTACATAACTAAAACTGCATCACCTGGCATAAAAGAAAGGTTATAGGAATATTTACTGAGGCAAAACAAGATTTGTAAAATTACAAAAAATCTTAGTTAAAAATGACACACAATCAGAGAAAATTGTAAAATTGCTCAAGAATAGCTGAGCATGCTATTCTACATCCACTGAGTAGTGGATGTATGTGCATGATTTTGAGGAATGGAACAAGAAAGTGAGGGACAGTGATGAGAATAGTAGAAAATGAAGATGCTGGGATTTTACGCAAAATTCTTTGTAGATTTCATGTTGGATAGATAATTGCAGATAAGTCATTGTCCCAGGAAATCTAAAGAAGTTTAGAGTCCAGGAGAGGGGAGGAGCTGCGTTGCGACAATACTGCATGCAATCTTGGAGGTCTGAGATTGCAGCTGATATCTTTGCCCCTGGTCAGTCCAAACGAACCTAAACCATCCCGAAGAGACGGTGATAGTGAAGGGTGCGTCCTGTAGATCCCAGGGATATCGCAAAGTTCCTGGTTGATCCAGGAGAAGCCCTTTTGCCAGCGGCAGAGAGGCAGCTTCAAAAGCTGCTGAAGTTGGGACAGCTCTGAACGGAAGAGGTTGAAAGAGAAAGTGTGTCGGTTTGGTGAGAACTGTTCTTTTATTACTCTAAGACTTAAAAGGCTTTCAAAGGACACTCGAAGGGGAAAAAGAATCTGTAAAAGTTTTGACAGAACTGAATAAGCACCAGTTTTTAAACAGAAGTGTCAAAGTAAGGCTTTGTTTTATGTTTTCTATGGTTGGAATCCTATTGTGAATTCCTATTGCGATCCAGCATTTGCTAACTGGACTGGACTTTTTCTCTCTATATATCCATTTTTTCCTCTTCTCTTCCTTTGATTTTGTAGTATTTTCGGTTAGAGGCCTTTTGTAATATTTTAAATTAGAGGCTCCCTTAAGCTATACTTTTTAAAAACTTTTATTACGTTTTATCTGGGAAAGGAGGGGGAGAGTGAGAGTAAAGGAACTTTGTAACACTGCCAACTAGAGGCTTGAAAATATCTTAGACAAAGCTGAGAAAGCCTGGAAAGCAAGCAAGCTCTGAAATTCTTTTTCAAGGACATTGCTACGTGATAAGATAGAGGGAAGAGCACGGAAGAGTATTACTGCAGGTGTTCTTCTGGATTTCTGGCAACAACTGAAACTTGGCTTTGAAGTTTGGAGAGAGCTATGACAAGAGCCTTGGATAATTAAATAAAGTGCAGTGTGTTTCTTTTTACTTTCTTAAGTTGGGTCATTCCCCCCCCCCTCACCAGCTGTATTGTTCTTTTTTTTTTTGAAACCTTTATTTTTGTAATATTTTCATCTTTGCTTTGTATTTTAAAGGGAAAGCCTCAAAATTTTTCTTTCTTTTTTTTTCTTCTTTGGGATTTTTTGTTTTTTGAAATGTTTTTTTTCATTTGAAAATTTTCAATTGGATTAAGGTGTTGAAAAACCTGAAGAAGTACTTTTATTTTTTTGAAATTCTTTTTTAGTTTTTGTTCTTTTTAAACTTTTTTTACTCTTCTCCTTCCTTTCTACCTCATTACTGATTGGATTAAGGTTAAGAAGAACCTGAAGAATTTTTTTTCTTCTTCTTCTTTTTATTATTGTTGGGTTTTTTTCTCTACCATTTTTATTTTTCATTTTGGATTATAATTGGCTATTTCATAATTGGATTAGGGTTTAGAAGAACCTGAAGATCCTGAATTGTTTAAAATGAGTAGGAAGTTTATAGCTTCTGGCTCTTCAACTTCTACTTCTGCCTCCCCACCATCTGGAGGACAACGTTCAATTCAGACAATGTTAAAGCAAGACAAAGATCAAGAAAGAGTGACTCTACAGATAATTATGCAAGGAATCCAAGACCTTAAAATAAAATCAGACACCACTGAAAAGAGAATAGAAAATATTGAGCAAAGAATAGAGAAAACTGATGAAAAGGTGGAGAATATTCAACAATTGATGGTGAAGTACGATGAGAGATTCCAAAAAATTGAAGAAGATAAACAAAGAGACAAGAAGATTGGAGATATTGACATCAGATTAACAGTGGTTGAACAAGATAAAAGTGAGATACTGAAATGGGAGATGGACAGATCAGAATTTTATCTCAGATTTCAAAACATAGAGGAAGAAAAAGGAAAAAAATTAGCTGAGATAATGATAGAAATATTGGCTGAAGCTTTGGAAATAACAGAAGAGAAGATGATGAATGGAGTAGACGATGTATACCGAGTTTTTACAAGATATGCGATGAGAAATAACCTACCAAGAGAAGTTCATTTCATATTTACAAAAAAAGCCATTAAAACACAAATATTACAAGTGGTAAGAGAGAAAACATTGAAATACAAAGGGAAAGAGATTGTGGTTTTAAAGCAAATATCTAGAAGAGTGAGAGAGATGAGAAGACAATATCGATTTTTGACTGAAATGCTATTGAAAAAAGAGGTGAATTATAGATGGCTAATCCCAGAAGGGTTAATGTTTATATGGCAAGAACAGAGACATAGAATTGATTCAATCGAGAAAGCAGAATTATTCTATGCAGAATTTTTTGAAAGGAGAGAGGAGGCAGAAAAACAGATTTCACTAACTGAATTCCAAGACGACCAAATGGAGACTGAAAAAGAAGAAGGTGTAGTAGATGGATCGGTGGAGACTAAAGAACAACGTGAACCAAGATCTACAAGAGCTCCCAAACCTAATTATAAAGCATAATTATGGAAGAGAAAAAATTGATTACAATGAATATAAATGGACTTAATTCAGCTGTTAAAAGAAGGAAAATTTTTCACAGATTAGAGAAACTAAAATTTGATATAATTTGTCTACAAGAAGTACATATTAAAAAACAATATGAACAATTGTTGATACAGCCAAAATTAGGGAAAATATTTACTTCTTTGACTCAATGTAAGAAAAGAGGAGTGGTTTGATATATCAAAGAGATCATCTCAGCAAAATTGATACTGATGAATACGGAAGAGTATTAATGGTGGAAATAATGGACAATAATACGAAAACACTCTTGATTGCAATTTATGCTCTGAATGATAAACAAGAAGAATTTTATAAAAAATTACACATGAAAATAATTGAACTGGACTATGTCAATATAGTTATGATGGGAGATTTCAATGGAATTGTAGACAATAAACTGGACTATATAACAACAACAACTACAAAGCAAAATAGAAAGAATCTCACCAAATATTTTTTAAAATGATAGATGAAATAAATTTAAAAGATATATGGAGATAAAGAAATGTTAAAACCAAACAATACACCTTTCCTCCAATAGACATTTAACATGGTCCAGAATAGATGGAGAAAGAATTGGCTTTTTTCTTGAGAGAAAATAAAAAAGAAGATACTTCAATTCAGAACGTATGGGACACAATGAAGGCATATGCTAGAAACTTGATAATAGACTACATAAGCAAAAGGAACATAAGGAAAAGGCAAGCCACAGAAGCTTTAGAAGATAAGTATAAAAGACTTGAAAAAGAACTACAGAAAACGCCACAGAAAAAAGACATTAAGCTAAAACTGAATACAATTAAACATAAAATGAGTTTAATAGAGAAAGAAGAATTAGCACAGAAAATTAGAAGTGCTAAACAGAATTATATTGAGGATGTAAACAAACCAGGTAGATGGTTAGCATACAAATTGAGAAAGGAAAAAGAATCAAGGAAAATACCGCAGTTAACAGATGATCAAGGTCAAGTTTGCCACGGCAATAAAGAGAAGAAGGAAATCATTTGAGACTTTTATGGGAAATTATTTGAGCAAGATAATATTGGTGAGGAAAGAATTAAACAGTATTTACAGAATGCTAATTACCTAAGATACCTAAAGAGACTGAAAAAATGTTAGAAAGCAATATAACTATGATGGAGTTAACCGAAGCACTAAAGAAACAAAATAATGGGAAGGCACCAGGCCCAGATGGACTTCCGGCAGAATTCTATAAAACATTGCAAGAATCGCTGAATGTTCCATTGCTAGAAGTCATGGATGAAGTTATGCAAAAGAAGAAGATACCTAAAACATGGTCAGAAGCCTTACACTTATTCCAAAAGAAGAGACCGATTTATTACAAATTAAGAATTATAGACCCATTTCTTTATTAAATGCAGATTATAAAATCTAAGCTTCAATATTGGCAGAGAGACTCAAAAAATATTTAAATAATTTTGTTCACTCTGACCAAAATGGATTTCTGCCAAAGAGACAAATTAAAAATAATATGAGAGTAATATTGGACACTTTGGAATATTATGAGGCTCACCCCGAAAAACAAATGGCTTTGATATTTTTAGATGCACAAAAAGCATTTGATAATGTGAACTGGAGATTCATGTTATTATTATTAGAACAGATGGGTTTTGCCAGAAAATTTATTCAAGCAATACAAGCCATATATTATAAGCAAATGGCAAAGGTAATGAGGGCGGGAGAATTAACAGACTCTTTCAATATAAGAAAAGTTACAAGAAAGGTTGTCCACTATCACCTTTCCTATTCATACTAAAGCCCTTGTCACACTGCACCAACGGATGCAAAGAGGATGTAAAATGGACAAAAAAGCTTGCCATCCGTTGCAAAACGCGATGTACTCACTGCCTCCATCCAGCATCCGTTTATTGACATTTCATCCGCTCAGAAAGTTTTGAGCTGCTCAAAACTTTTGTGCGGAAAATGTATCCAATGTGTCCGTTCTGCATCCGCTAGGCATCCGTTCTGCATCCGTTCTGCATCCGCTATGCATCCGCTATATCCACTAGGCATCTGCTGCGCATCCGTGCAACTCGCATCTGCTTGGACGCAGGAAGGAAGCGGAACGGACGCAGAACGGATGTAGAATGGATGTCTAGCGGAAACAAAGCGTTTAAAATGGAAAAAACGTTCGCAGAGGGGATCTATCTCGGATATTAAGGATGTCTAGAGGATGCCTAGAGGATGCCTAGAGGATGCAAAGGGACACCTATACTGCCTATAAAAAGGGGGAGCAACTCATCTGCATCTCACTTTCAGACCAGCAGCCCAGCTGTGCAGATCTCTGCAGCCTTCATCTGACTCTTCCTCTTCCACAGCATCCAGTCATGTCAACCGTGGATCATAACATAGTCCTTTTGGCAGCCACCATCCTTCTGCAACAGTGCGAAGCCATCTACAGGCTCTGTGAACTCTACTACGGGAAGAAAAGGAGGCGGCCAAGAAGCGTCTGCATCCGAAGATGGATTGGGAGAAGAGCAGAGTACGGACAAGCTGATGGTGGAGCTGAGGAACAAAGACATTCGGGCATTCCAGAACTTCATGAGGATGCCTCCAGCCATGTTTGACGAAGTTGTGCAGCGGCTGACACCCAGGTTGACCAAGGCAAACACCAATGTCCGGCCCACCCTGGAACCTGGGATCAAGGTGGCACTCACTCTGCGCCACCTGGCCTCAGGGACCACCTACAGGAGCATGCAGTACGGCTGGAGGGTGCCACACAACACCATCAGCATTGTGGTCAGAGAAGTGGTTCAGGCCATCATCATTGAAGAATACCTGCAGGAGCTCCTCCAGTGCCCCTCCACTGATGAAGGATGGAAGAAAGTTGCAGAGCAGTGGTATCAGAGGTGGAACTTCCCACACACTGTTGGAGCCAGAGATGGCAAGCACGTGGCCTGCAAAGCACCACCCAAGTCGGGCTCCACTTATTTCAACTACAAGGGCTTCTTCAGCATCGTCCTCTTTGCCATGGTCGATGCTGACTACAAGTTCATTTACATCAATGCTTCAGGCTACGGCTCATCTTCAGATTCCCAGGTATACAACGCCAGTGACCTCAAGGAGGGGCTGGAAGGAAAACCTCATCATCGGCTTTCCAGATCCAGAATCCCTGCCCAACGACGTGCAAGATGTGCCCTACTTCATCGTGGGGGATGACGCCTTCTCCCTCAGAATCTACCTCATGAAGCCCTACACTTCCAGACTCCTCACCCGTGAAGAGAGGACCTTCAACTACAGGCTATCCAGGGCAAGGCGGGTAGTAGAGAACGCCTTTGGCATCCTGGCCAACAGGTTCCAGGTACTTCTCACCACCATGCAGCATCGCCCAGAGACCGTGAGGAGGATCGTGGAAGCTTGCTGCATCCTGCACAATCTCATGCGCACCCACTACCCAGTCTTGCAGAACAGGCTCGTGGACCTCCAGCAAGGCAATGGGGACATGGAGCCTGGGGAATGGAGGCAAGGGCGAAACCTGATAGACACTCAGGATATGCAAGGCCCCAACAGAGCCTCACGTGAAGGGAAGAAGCAGCGCAACCGACTGAGACACTGGTGCAACTCCCCAGCTGGAGCAGTGGAGTGGCAAGACAGGATGATAGATGATTAGTGCTTCCTTCAGCCTGTCTCATCACATGGATGAGTTTGGGCCATGTATGTTGGGTGGGCCTACAATGTACAGGGCATTTAATAAAGAGTTGTGTTCATGTTGAAATGTGTGGATCAATGATGACATTGTTATTGATAATAAAGGCTGACCATACAGTCCCACTATGCTTGCACTGGACGTTTATCTATCCCACTGCTATCCTTACCCATCCCACAGCTATTACCCATACCACAGGTATCCCTGCCCATCCCACTGCTATCTTAACCCATCCCACAAGCATGCAAAGGCTTAAACCAATTCTAAAAGTTTCCACCAAGACTTTATTACAAAAAAAAGAAATGAAGCAAATGTGTGAATCAAAGATAAACTTTATTGAACAACAAGCTGTAAAAAAAAAATGACCCAAGTCAAGTGTCCAAATAAAGTCCACAGGTCGCCAGCCAGACAGTCTCTGGCACTCCTCCTGGTCACTTGGAGGTGTGCCCAATCTCAGGGGTGAAGGGTCCAGGTGCTGTGGAGGTGGGTGGTGCTGGAGTGCTGGTCTGTATCGTCATTGGGGTGCCTGGCCCCGAGAGGACAACAGGGGACGGTGTGTTGAGAAAGCTCTCAGACAGCTGGTTCAGACCCGTGATGCTGAGAGGTCCTTCCTCCATGCCATGGGGTGTCAGCCCCAGTTCTGATGAGAGATGTACTGAGGCCGGGCTTGGCTGTGGGGTGGAGGAAGGAGTAGTGTAGTGGGGCTGTCTGGTCTGCAGCTGGATGAAGACTGGCGTGGGTGGCATCTCTGTCGTCGGTGGCATCATTGTCGTGGGTGGCATTGGTGGCATCAGTGGAACCGGTGGCAACAGTGTCATCCGATGACTCTGTGCCTGGACTGGGAAGGGCTGCTGCCTGTGCTACTGGACCTCCTGGTAGCCGTAGCCCTGGTAGGTGAGGGGCTGTGGGAAGCCTTGGAATGGGAGGGACATCACCTGTGGTGGAGGTGGAGGAGCAGACCTGGACTGGGTGGGAGCAGGTTTCTCTGGATCAGGAGGGTTGTGAAGCAGCTCGGTGATCCGGTCCTTCACCACCTGGTACTGGGGTTCCTCCATGTTCTTGAGGGTCTGGTTGACATAGGTGAGGAAGGACTTGCGGTTGGAGGATGAGGAGTCGGTGCTGACCAGCTGAGAGAGGAGATCTATAGTGGTGCGGATAGTGTCCCTGATCTCCAGCAGGACAGTGTGGCTCTGCCCCTCCTGCTGTCTGGCTCTTTGCCTTTCTGTGGAGGCGGAGCTGGGGTGTGTGGATGCGGCTATGACTGTGGTGGACTCGATGTCTCCTTTCTCCCCCCGCACCAGGGAGTCCTCCACGTGCTCCACCACGGTTACAACACCTGTCCGCGGGTTCTCTGCCGTGGCACGCTCCACAGAAACCTGCCTGGAGACAGGGACTGACTCTCGGCCAGAAGAGGACTGGGTCTCAGCAGGCTGCCAGAGAGAGAGGGTTGTGAGAGGGGCCCCTGGTGCTCCTCGGTGGCGGATCTCACCCTCCAGGAAGCTGCACCTGGACATGACGTAGGTCGCTCTGTTCGTCAGCTTAACTGTGACCTGGCCAGATTTCTTTAGGTGCAGCTTCCCGTACCAGGTGTGCATGTGCTTCCACCAGCCGAGGAGCACCTCCGAAGTGTAACCCATACTCTCCTCCCTCTCTCTCCAAGCAGCCTGCTTCCTTTTGGTGTCCCTGTACAGCCAGTGTCCCTTCCGCCACAGATAGTCATTCTCTCTCAGCCACTCCAGCACCTCATCCTCGTGTTCCTCCTCAATGAAGTATTGCCTCCTCTCCCGTCCCCACATACGCCTCTTCCTCCCTTTGGCAGGACCAGATGGGCCCTCATCAGAGGGGCTCCCAGGTGGTAGGGGCTGCTCCTCCACACCACCAGCATCAGCAGCATCAGCAGGATCATCATCATCATCATCATCATCACCAGCAGGATCATAATCATCATCATCAGCAGCAACAGCAGCAGCGGCAGCAGCAGCAGGATCATTATCATTATCATCATCATCGTCATCATCATCATCATCATCATCATCATCACCAGCAGGATCATAATCATCAGCAGCAGCAGCAACAGCAGCAGCGGCAGCAGCAGCAGGATCATTATCATCATCATCGTCATCAGCAGCAGCAGCAGCAGGATTAGCAGGACCAGGATCATCAGCAGCAGAGTAAGCACCAGGAGCACCAGCAGCACCAGCACCAGGAGCATGAGCAGGACCAGGATCACGAGCAGGACCAGGAGCACGAGCACGAGCAGGACCAGGAGCACGAGCAAGACCAGGAGCACGAGCAGGACGAGCAAGTCCAGGAGCACGAGCAGGACGAGCAGGACCAGCAGGACCAGGAGCAGCTTCAGCAGAGAACTCAGCAGCAGAAGCACCACCGCCAGTAGCAGCTTCAGCAGAAGCTCCAGCACCAGAAGAGCAAGCCCAAGCAGCAGAAGCCCCAGCAGAAGCAGAGTCAGGGACAGGGGGCGGGAGGGTGGCCCAGTCCCTCTTTCCAGGGATGGCGGCAGGTTGCTGAGGCTTTCACTTCTTCCCCATGGTTGTGGGGTTGCTGGCTGGCAGGGAGGCTGGCAGGGAGGCTGGCAGGCACCAAGGCTGGCAGAAAGGTTGGCACCAAGGCTGGCAGGAAGTCAGGCAGGAAGGCTGGCACAAAGCCTGACAGGAAGGCTGGCAGGAAGCCTGGCAGGCAGGCAGGAACCAAGGCTGGCAGGCAGACTGGCTGGCAGGGAAGCTGGAAGGCAGGCTGGCAGCAAGGCTGGCAGGCAGGCAGAGAGCAAGGCTGCCAGGGAGGCTGGCCAGGAGGCTTGGAGGCAGGCTGGCAGGAAGGCTGGCAGCAAGGCTTGCAGGCAGGCATGCAGGCAGGGCAGGCAAGGACTGGATGTATTCTGCAGCAGGTCTTTCCTCTGAATGCTGGCCACATGCGAGCTGCTTCCCTTTATATCCACGTGGCTTACGCAATGCATCCCCCCCGCATGCGCAATTAATGCCAGGCATCCGTTAGGCTTCCGCTCTGCATCCGCTTCATCCGCTGTGCATCCGCTGTGCATCCGCTGTGCATCCGCTGTATCCATTCCGCGTCCGCTTTGCTGAGCCCCCCCGGAAGCCTAGCGGATGTGCCATCTGCTCCCATCCGCTTCCATCCGCTGGGCTTCCGTTCCGCATCCGCTTTCCATCCACTCTGCGTCCTCCCCGCATCCGTGTTATCCGCTCTGGTTATGCAAATTTTTACCCCTTTTGAGAGCGGATAACAACAGAGGGAACATTTTGCTCATCTGTTGTGTCCGTTTTGCATCTGTTGGGCAGTGTGACAGGGCCTTAACCCTGGAAGTGTTAAATAGAAACATTAGAGACGAAAAGAGTATAAAAGGAATGAAAATTAAAAAGGAAGAATTTAAATTGCAAGCTTTTGCGGATGACTTGGCTTTTATTTTAGAAGACCCTCTAGAAACAGCACCAAAACTATTGGAAAAGATAGAGGCATATGGTAAGGTGGCCGGCCTGAAAATAAACAAAGACAAGACAAAGATTTTGACAAGGAACATGTTACTAAGACAAAAAGAAGAATTGGCAGATGTATTGAAAATTCAAGTTACGAATAAGATTAAGTACTTGGGGATACATTTGACAGCAAGATGTAGTACATTAAAAGAGAACAATTACATTAAACTTAAACAACAGATTGCACTAGACTTTATAAAATGGGAAAACCTACAATTGTCACTAATAGGGAGAATTTCAACAATCAAAATGAATATTTTACCCAAAATTCTATACTTGTTTCAAACAATACCAATTAGGCTTGGAAAGGACTACTTTGAAGATTTAAACAAAATTGTGTTGAAATATATATGGCAAGGGAAGAAAGCGAGAATAAAGTTAAAAATCTTACAAGATTCTAGAATTCGAGGAGGATTTGGTCTGCCTAATTGGGAGTTGTACTACCAAGGTACGAACTTGACATGGGTTAAGGAATGGATAACATTAAGAAATACTAGATTGTTCGCATTAGAAGGACATGATTTGCTGTTGGGGTGGCATGCCTTTTTATGGTATAAGGGAACTAAAATACAGGGTTATTTTAGAAGACATCATATACGGGAGTCTCTGTGGTTAAATTGGGAGAGGATTAAAAGACAATGTTATTTGAAAATTCCAGTCTGGTTATCGACTACTGAAATATTTTCCTATCCTGTAACATATAAGAAGGAACAAACAGTAAAATATGGGGAAATTTTGAATGAAAAGGGTGAACTTAAATCGATGCAAAAACTACAGGAACAAGGTATTAAGATGAATTGGTTTTCTTACGCGCAAATACATTCAAGGTATGAAAAAGAATTTAAAATAGAAGGTTTCTATCATAAATTGACTGATTTAGATAAGATTTTGAAAGGTACTGATGAAAAGGTGATTAAAAAATTGTATGGATATTTATTAGAAATTAAACTAGAAGAAGAACAAGTAAAAGAAACTATGATTGTTTGGGGGAAGAATTTTGGATATGGGATTGATCTAGAGAAATGGCAAAAATTGTGGTCTCAAAATTATAAAATGACAATGTCAACAGCATTTAAAGAAAATTTGTATTAGATGTTTTACAGGTGGCATTTTCCCCTGACACGAATAGCAAGAATGTTCAAGAACAAATCTGAAAGATGTTGGAAATGTCATCAGATACCTGGCTCATATTACCATATGTGGTGGAATTGTGTGGATGCATGGAAATAGAAAGGATGTAAGCGGATGCATCTCATATATAAAGCATTAAAACAGACAAAACGTTTGTATATGGGATGTATCTTGGATATTTAGGATGTCTGGAGGATGCCTAGAGTATGTGGAAGGACACCTAGCAGACAACCGAGATTTCCTATAAAAAGGGGGAGGAAATCACCTGGATCTCAGTATGAGTCCAGCAGCCGTGGTGTCCAGACCTCTTCACCCTTGGTCTTGCTCTTCCACATCATCCATTGTTCCCCACCATGGATTATAACACAGTCCTTATGGTAGCTGAGATTATTCAACACCAGAACCAAGCCCTGTTCAGACTGTTTCACCTTTTCTACACAAGGAGAAGGAGACGTTCAAGAGCTGTGTGGGTCCGAGGATGGATCGGGAGAAGAATGGAGTATGGACTGTATAACAAGCTGATGGTGGAGCTGAGGAATGAAGACACTCGTGCATTCCAGCACTTCATGAGGATGCCACCAGCCATGTTTGACAAAATTGTAGAGCATCTGAGACCCAGGTTGACCAAGCCAAGCACCAACTTCCATCCCAACCTGGACCCTGGACTGAAGGTGGCACTGACTCTGCGCCACCTGGCCTCTGGAACCACATACAGAAATATGCAGTATGCCTGGAGGGTGCCACACAACATCATCAGCAAAGTGGTCAGAGAAGTGGTGCAGGCCATCATTGTAGAATACGTGGAGGAGCTCCTCCAGTGTCCCACCACTGAAGAAGGCTGGAGGAAACTTGCAGAACAGTGGTATCAGAGGTGGAACTTTCCCCACACTGTTGGAGCCATAGATGGGAAGCAAGTGGCCTGCAAAGCTCCACCCAACTCAGGGTCCACTTATTACAACTACAAGGGCTTCTTCAGTATCATCCTCTTTGCCATGGTTGATGCTGACTACAAGTTCATGTACATCGATGCTTCAGGCAACGGGTCAGCTTCAGATAGCCAAGTATACAACGCCAGTGACCTCAAAGATGGGCTGGAATGCAACCTCATCATAGGTTTTCCAGATCCAGAGCCCCTACCCAATGACACACAAGATGTGCCCTACTTCATCGTGGGTGATGATGCCTTCTCCCTCAGAACCTACCTCATGAAGTCCTACAGTTCCAGATACCTCACCCATGAAGAGAGGATCTTCAACTACAGGCTGTCCCGGGCAAGACGGGTGGTGGTGAATGCCTTTGGCATCCTGGCCAACAGGTTCCAGTACTTCTCACCACCATGCAGCATTGCCCACAGACTGTGAGGAGCATCGTAGAAGCTTGCTGCATCCTGCACAATCTCATGCACACCCACTACCCAAGTATTGCAGAATAGGCTTGTGGACCGTCAACAAGGGAATGGGGACATGGAGCCTGGTGAATGGAGGCAGGGACGAAACCTGATAGACACTGTGGATGTACAAGGCCCCAACAGAGCTTCACGTGAAGGGAAGAAGCAGCGCAACCTCCTGAAACACTGGTGCAACTCCCCAGCTGGAGCAGTGGAGTGGCAAGACAGGATTGTAGATGCTTTATGGATGCTTCCTTGAGCCTGTCTCATCACACTGATGAGATTGTGCCATGTATGTTGAGTGGTCTTACAATGAATAGGGCATTAATAAAGAGCTTTTTTATTTTGAAATGTGTTGATCAATGAATAAATTGTTATTGATAAAAAAGGGCCATATGTGTGGCACCTGGGAGGGTGGACCATACAGTCCCACTATGCTTGCACTGAAGGTTTATCTTTCCCACAGCTATCCTAACCTATCCCACAACTATCCTTACCCATCCCACAAGCATGTAAAGGATTAACCATTTTTTCAAAGTTTTCATCAACACTTTATTCAGTAAAAAAAATGAACCAAGTGTGTTAAGCAAAGATAACTTTTATTAATAACTGTTTTAAGTAAACTGTATGACTTTATTAAAAAAGATAAACTTAACAAGTAAACAACTATGACACTCTTCTCAGTCACTCTGAGGCATATCCATGGTCTCACCTGTTAAGCGGGCAGGGACTATGGAGGTGGCTATGGCTGGAGTGTTGGTTTGAGGCGCCATTGGGGTGCTTGGCCCCGAGAGTACAACAGGGGATGGTGTGTTCAGGAAGCTCTCAGAGATCTGACTCAGTCCCACGAGGTTAAGAGGCCCTTCATCAAGTACCTGGGATGTCAGGCACAAGACTGATGACAGATTGTCTGTTGACGGGCTTGGCTGTGGGGTGGAGGAAGGAGGAGTGTAGTGGGGCTGTCTGGTGTGAAGCTGGGTGAGGTGTGGCATCTGTGTGGCATGCGATGAACCTGGGCCTGGACTGGGAAGGGCTGTTTCTGCTGTGGGAAGTCGTGGTAGTCGTAGCCTTGGTAGGTGAGGGGCTGTTGAAAGCCATAGAAAGGCTGTGACATCACCTGGGGTGGAGGAGCAGACCTGGACTGGGTTGGAGCAGGTTCAGCTGGGCCTTGAGGATTGTGCAGAAGTGCTGTTATCTTTTGCTTCATCACCTGATGTTGGGCCTCGGGCAGGTCCATGAGGGTCTGGCTCACGTAGGTGATGAAGGGCTTCCGGTCCGAGGATGGTATGTTGCTGTGGACCAGCTGAGAGAGAAGTTCTGTGCAGGTCTTGATTGTGTCCCTGATCTCCAACAGGACAGTATGGCTCTGGCCCTCCAGTCTGCCTCTCTGCCTGCATCCTCTGGAACTGGGTGTGGGTGTGGGTTGGTCTCTGGTGGCTGCCACTTCTTGCTCCATTTGTGATAGGGGATCCTCCAAGTCCTCTGGCATGGGGAGTGCAGCTGTCAGGGGGGTCTCTGCCGTGGGGCCCTCCGAAGACACCTGCCTGGACAGGGCAGCTGTCTCCTGGCTGGAAGAGGACTGGCTGTCTGTGGGCTGTCTGAGGGAGAGTGGTGTCAGAGGGGCTGCTCCTCGGTGGCGGATCTCACCCTCCAGGAAGCTGCACTTGGCCATGATGTACATCTCCCGGTTAGCTTGACAGCGGCCTGCCCAGATTTCTTCAGGTGTAGCTTGCCATACCAGGTGTGCATGTGCTTCCACCATCCCAGGAGGACATCCGCAGTGTATCCCAGCCTCTCTGCCTTCTCTCTCCAAGCTGCCTGCTTCCTCTTTGTGTCACGATACAGTCTGTGGCCCTTTCTCCAGAGGTACTTGTTCTCCCTCAGCCATTCCAGCACCTCCTCCTCATGCTCCTCGAAAACGGTGTACTGTTTCCTCTCTCCCTTCTCCTTCCCTTGCCTCTTCCTCCCTCTGGCAGGACCTTCAGCAGCAGGGCCTTCAGGGGCTTCAGCAGCAGGGCTTTGATGGTCTTGGGGCTGGTCCACCACAGCAGCAGCAGCAGCAGGAGCAGCAGCACCAGCAGCACCAGCCGCAGGAGAAGCACCAGCAGCAGCAGCAGCAGGAGCAGCACTTGCAGCAGGAGAAGCACCAGCAGCACCAGCAGCACCACCAGCAGCAGGAAAAGCACCAGCAGCACCAGCAGCACCAGCAGCACCAGCAGCTTCAGAGTCAGTTCCAGGGGGTGGGATGGTGGTTCTGTCCTTCTTGCCAGGGCTGACAGGAGTAGGCACAGGCTTTCTCTTCTTCCCTGACTGATGAACCATGGTGTTATTTGAAGATGTCTGTGGCAGCACGTCTTTCCTCTGAATGCTGACTGCGTGCGAGCTGCATCCTTTTATATCTGCAGAGCTGATGCAATTCATACTCCCCGCATGCGCAGTGAATGCTTTGTATCCGATATACATCTGCTATGCATCTGCTTTGCTTCCTATGGGCGTCCATGATGCATCCACATCATCCGCTATGCATCCACCCCTTCCGCTATGCGTCCGCTCTGCAATTCTCCCCCGGAAGCCCTTCGGATGTGTCATCCGCTTCCATCCGCTAGGCTTAATGTGAACATCCGCTTAACATCCCCGCTACATACTACCCCCGTCCGTTCCTTTCCGTTCTTTTCCATTCTGTTTGTACAAATTTGGGCCACTTTTTGGAGCGGATGACAACGGATGGAGCCACCCCCGAAATTTTGCTTGTCTGCTGTGTCCTTTTTGCATACGTTTTGCATCCGTCGGCCAGTGGGACCTAGCCTTAAGATAGATTTGGAAGGACTATATGAATTGTTATAAAATCTCGCAAAGTATGAATGAATAAAATTATAGTCAAATAATTCATGAATAATAATACTAGGATATTCAGTTCCTGATAATGAGTTATTATGTAATTTAACTGTAATTGAGACTATGAAATTAATGCACAAAAAAATTGTAAACCAACCGACACACTGTTTGTACACTTATGGAAGAAAGCTGGATGTTTTTATGTTTGTTTGTTTTTGTTTGTCCATAAAAATCAATAAAACTTAAAAAAAAAGAAGTTTAGAGTCCAGTGCAGCCTATCATTTTCAAGAGATGTTTTTGCCTTCTTCACACATTCAGTTACTTTTGTTCCATTTTGTGTTGTAGGATTGTTTCTATTGGGGTCACTGGTGGGCCAGTTTTCTGTGGAGTCGTTGGTCATCGTTTGAGGCATGAATATACAGGTGCAATTGTAATGAATATAAATGTTAGCAATCAAATAAAGTACTGGAAATAGATAGTAATTTATATATACATATAAACTCAATACAGAAGCCTGATGATGGCAGATGAGATTCTGTTGAAACGTTGCTACAACTTTAAAAGCACTACAGATCTTCAGCTCTGTGCTTCTCAGAGTAATGTGAGCTTGCAGCTGCTTCTTCCTTTTAACTGCTAGTGGGGGTGTGACTTGATTGGGTGGGGGTTTGGCTGTGTTCTGATTGGCTGGGGGTGTGTTCTGCTTAGGTGGGGGCTTGGTTGTGCTCAGGTTAGTCTTAGTTACTGGGGGATTTGAGCTGGTGAGCTGTGATCTTGTTGTTTGGCTTCGTGTTCATGGTCGTGCCACATCTTCATGGTGGGTGTCAGTTTGCTTCTTGTATGGGTCAGAGGGGTTTGAAGCGGCTAGTGGTGCAGCTGCAGTATGGTTTCTGGTTCGTGGTCGTGTCTCCTCTTCTGTGTGGGTGTGAGTCTTTTTTTCTGTGTGGAAGTGTGGTGGTAGCATCTTGTGTGGCACTTGCGGTGTGGGTCTGGTATCATTCTTCATGTTAGTTACTCGTTTATTAATGAGGGCAGGTTTCCAAATGGTTGGTAGGCGGGAGGTATCATCTCGTCTATTCATGCTGTGTGGGCGTTTCTCTATCTCTATGGCTTCTCTGATTATTCTGTTGTTGAAGTGTTCGGTTTTGGCGATGGTTTTGGTATTTTTAAAGTCAATTTCATGTCCTGTGGCTTTGAGGTGTTGGACCAGGGAAGAGGTCAGTTCTTCTTTTTTGATTGAGTTTTTGTGTTCTTCAATGCGTGCACTAATTCTTCTGTTAGTTTGTCCTATGTATGTGGTGGGGCAGGCAGTGCAAGGGATTTCGTTACTCCTTGGTTTTCTAACTCGATTTTGTCTTTAGGGTTTCTTAGAATGGTGGATATTTTTCTGTTTGTGCAGAATGCTGTTTTAATGTTGTGTTTTTGGAGGATCTTGCTGATTTTGTCTGTAGTGCCTTTTATATATGGGAGGAGGGCTTTGCCATTCTCTTGTTCTCTTGTTCTCTGTCTTGGCAAAAGACAGAGATATACATATATATACATATATATATATACATATATACATATTATATATACATATATATAATATGTATGTATGATTTAATAAATAGGTCAACCTGTTTTCGAAAGCACCAAAAGGCAGGACAAGAAACAATGAAACAAGACACAATGGATGGAAACTAATCAAGGAGAGAAGCAACCTGGAATTAAGGAGAAATTACCAAGCAGTGAGAACAGTTAAAAAGTGGTAGGGCTTGCCTTAAGGAGTTGTGGGCGATCCCTCATTGGAGGCTTTTAGGATGATTCTGGACAGCCACTGTCTGGAATGATACAGGGTCTCCTGATTGAGCAGGGGGCTGGACTAGAAGACTGCTAAGGTCCCTTCCTATTCTGTTGTTTAAAATATGTATGCAGTGTCCTATCTTATAATCAACTCCAAAAATAATTGTTATTATAAAACCACCTCAACGCAGCAGGGGCTATTTAGATTTCTGTGGACAGAAAAGTCTGTAACCAGGATGCTATTGTCCAGAAGGTTAGCCCTGATGCCTATCAAAATTTGAAGAACAACTAAGGCTCAGAATGATGACTTCCCAACTGGGAATGCTGGTTTTGATTTCAGAAGAAAGATTCTGCTACTAATATCAAATAGAAGTCAGGTGTCAGTCAGCAATTTTGGATTCCTTTGCTTTTGTTTATTCATTGGGTCTGCAAAGACTTCTTCCCAAAGAGACTCTTTTGATTTCCTTGTTGGAAATTTATTATCCTAGTGCTATGAAAACTAAATCAATCTACAGGGATGTCAGACTACAGAATTTTTCCCATTCAATCAACAACAGTTGGATTCCCAATTTCTCTGCAAGGGCATCGGGTGCATCCTGAATCCAGCAACGCTGCAACTTCCTCCCCCTTCCCTCGGCTGGAGATATACAGTCTTAGGGGTAGAGTGATTGGTTCCATTGGGTTGCTTACCAGCAGGTCGTCTTCCAGTTTGCTTTCGGACTGACTCAAGTCCCCTCGGAGTGTTGGGGATTCTTACTTTGGGTTGATTGGAATCCCACAGGTACTTGGCTTCTCAGGCCAGTCTCCTTTCCCCGAGGGCTGGATGTTCCAGATTTTCCCGTGATGGGTGGTTTGGCTTTCTCGCAGGGGTTTTCGAATGGCATTCTGTTGCGTGATGTCCTCCTTTCCACACTTAAAACAACCAGACGTTCTTGGAGTCATGGTGGTCTGGGGTTTGAAAATTTCCCATTTCCCCTGGGGTGGGGATCTTTTCCAAAGCTTGCCACTGCAGTATCGATAATGAGTCATGTCTATCTCCACCTCCTCTGCCATCGTGTACCATTCATGCAGGAGGTTTGGAGCCCCACAGGCCAGGCAGGCAGCATATAGGTCATCAGTGAGTCCAACTTTGAATCAACAGACTAGGATATCCTCTGGCCAGTTGACTCAGCTGGCCAGCTCATGAAATTCCTCAGTGTATTCAGCTACCGGGTGATGGCCTTGCTTTAGGACTCTGATGCAGTTGTGAGCTTTTCTATCAGCGAGGGGGTTTTCAAAGCGGTGGCGGAGGGCCGTCATGAAGCAATTGAGGTTCCTTAATTCTGGGGCATTGATGTTGTGGAGCACCACCATCCATCTGGCTGTTGCCCCTTCAAGGGCCAGGGTGACGACTCGTACTCGGGATTCCCGGGTTGGGAAATTCCACCCGTATTCTTGCATGTAGGTGAACACTCGTGCCAGGAAAATTCCCAGTTTCTGGGGGTCTCCATCGAATTTTACTCCCAGGGGTGGGACCTTCCCCTGCAGTTGTATGTTTCTGAGTTGGTCAGGTTTAATCCCCTGTTCTGGGACAGTTAGGGGTCGAGCATTTGGTATGGGTGCTGGTTCTTTGGCTTGTCCTGCTGCCCGATCATTCTCATCTGGATCTGGGGTGGCGGCTCGAGTTCTCTCATTTTCTGGTTCCCTCACTCTCCTGCATTGGCATCCTGGTGCATCCCTCACCTCGAGGTTCTCCAGGCTTCCCTCACGAGGTGATTTATGTACAGTCTCAGTCGGTTGTCAGCTGGTGGCTGTTTGCCCCATTCTTCCTGATCCGATAGGGCCTCCACTCCAATTTCCACCTAGGTTTACGATTACCCCGGGTGTGGGTTACTTCCCTGGTTCTTCCGTCCCAGCTGTCTCTTTTTCCTACACCTATAGACCACCAGGGCTTTGTGGAGATTTCTCAGGCAGCTTTGCTATCTTTGATGGGGTGTCTGTCTGGGTAACTGTCAACATTTCTCCCCAGCATTCAGCTTCCCCTTGATCCTTGCTGTATTCAGACATTTTTCTTTTTTTGCAAGGTCCCCTCAGTAAAGGTTTTTTAAAAAATATTTCCTCTCTGGGATGACCCCTATTGCAGATGCTGCTTTATGTCAGTCTACAGAACTTCTCCCATTCAATCAACAAGAATGAACTTCTGAAAACCAAACATAACAAAAGGAATCCTTTATTGAGATGAGACAATTCATGTAGGAGTTCAAAGCAGTGTCTAATGCAAGCAGTGTCACGCATATCAGGATAGATAAGGGAGTTTAAGACCCCTCCCCTTCTCTTGATGTGTGTTTAGTCAAACAAAGAGCCAACATGCTTATTTCCCCCTCTCCTCTGAGAATGATCTTTTTTGAGGTTCCCAGAAGACATCTCCCAACGGGAATTTTTATGGTCTCTTCATCCTGTGGCTGTCTCTTTCAGAGGTGACAGGTTTCCAGGCATCTGGTTTTTGTCCCTCCATAGTATATCATGGGTTATTCAAATTCAATATAAGATTTAATATTTCCATGTTACATCAAAAAGGATTTCTTATACCAATTCCCCCCCCCCTTCTTCTTCCATGAAGAATGGCAGAAACACGGATCTGACAAGGGTTGTTTTAAATCCCAAGTTTGGAGGACTTTGGGGGAGGAAGGAATCTGACATTTCTACTGGTCTTTCTAAATGGTGAAAGAAGTTCTGTTCCATCTTCTGCATTACAAAAAGTATATTCTATAATAAAGTTACTTTAGTCAATTGTTTTAAGTGACTCAGTCCTAGACATCAACTTGTTTGCAATACTGGTTGAGGAGAAATGTACATACAATTGCAAGCTTTTCTCTTTTTCTTTCCATGTTAGTGATTGGACGAAAAGTTAACCTTGCTGCACGGATGATGATGTTTTATCCAGGATTAGTAAGTTGTGATGCCCTCACTTATTCCAAATCTAAATTGCCTCACTACTTCTTTGAAGAGCTCCCGTTAATTGAGATGAAAGGTGTAGTGAACCCTGGAACAGTCTATCAATTTCTTGGTATTACAGAGAAAGCGTAAGTACAATTTTGTCTGTGGATAGCTACACAAGAAAAATAGTTTACTCTGGCTGCCTAAACCTTTGAGTACAGAATACCGTAGGTTCAAGAAACATCCCTTCTCAGCACAACAGGTCGTTCATTTTGCTAAGACCTCTACTGCTGGAGGATGATTTCTCACATCCTCTTGTTATGTCTGCAGGAAGAAAATGTATCCTTTCTTATATCTGCTTCAGTGATTCTGGAAATGCAACTTATATCAAAGGCATTTTGCTTTCACTGTTTCTTCTCTCAGGCACAACAAAACTTTGCTCATTTCTAGTTGGATATTCTGTATGTTCAACAAAAGAAATAGTTCAGAAGGATACATCTTTTTTCAGCTGTAAGTATGTAGATCTGTGGAGATGGCAGGTACAGCATGATGGTATGCTTCTCTGGAAAAGGGAAAGATGGTGGTGTGACCCTTCCTCAAGATGCTCAACCTGGTAGTTTTAAATAATTACTTGGCTGCTTCCAGCTTTTCCATTTTGGAGAGGGGAGTATTAAGAGTATTGCACTTGCAGAGAATTTAGGAGGAAATGGATTTTCTGTACTTTCTCAGCCAGAGTTCAAGGGCCAGGTAAAATATACAAAATATACGTGGAACACTTCTGTGGCAAGAATGGAATAGGATAAGTGATTAATTGCTCAATTGTTATTGATATTGATCATTGTATCCTTCTGGACCATTGAGAGTGGAGGGCAGAATTCTGCAGGGGTTCTCCTTGTTAATTGCATGGTTCTAGTTAATGGTAGTAGGACATAAGAGATCAAGTAGCTATCTTGATTGTGGCCACCAGAGGGATTAACACTTCGGTATCTCAGAATTACAGGGTTCGATCTGACTTTTTTGTCGAAAATTAGTTAAGAGTGTGACAAGAATCTATTTAACATGACTTAATTTTTTAACTATTTTGTAAAATTTCAAAATAGATTCACCACAAATAGCAAAATTACAACGTTCTATCACATGAAAACTCAGAACTTCAGGGTTCTATTTGCAATAGCCAATTGTCATGCTTGGCTGCTCCCATGTTACAGAGAAAGGATGGAGCCTGCAGCATCTAGTGTTGCCTCCATTTCTAGACACATGAATATTGGAATAATGTCTCTTTTCCATGATATGGAAGCAAGTTTAGATTTATATGAACTGAGTGGATCTGAGTATGTTCCAGAAACTGAAGATGACCAATTGGATATGGAACTTATAATTGAAAACGAGTGAGTCAAACTTTCTTACTATCAAACTGTATTCAACAATGAATTTAACCTGGCATTCCACATACCCCCCTAACAATAGCTGTGACCTTTGTGAGGAACATAAAAGTGCCTTTTCAATTCGGCAGGTAGAACACATGCTACAAAAAAATAAGATTCGTATATCCAACAGAATAATTTAATGAGAGATTACAGACAGGAACAAAGAGGAGACAAAAACTAGGCTGGTAATATGTTTTGGCATGGAAAATGTCATCACTTTACCAAAATCTGGTGCAAGCAGGTTTTTTTACAAGCATAAACTTAACTTATACAATATGATTGCTCACACATCACATACAGGTACTGTGCCATTTGGACAGAATTAATGGGAGGATGTGCTGGAAACAATATAGCTAGTGCCGTGGTCCAGATTTTGGAAAATGTAGTGCAAGATCAACCACATGCAATGCATCTAACATTATGGAGTAATAGCTGAATTCCACAAAATAGGAACTCACACAAGGTTCTATCTGATATTTGGAGTGTCCAGTATGACCCCAAGATGAATCACCATCAGCCTCATTTTTTTTCCTTGCATGCACTATTTGTTGGTAGGCTCACATATCAATTTTTCCATCTTTGTACAATGGGGTAACCAGTACAATTTTTCAAATGTTTAAGGTTCATTTCCTAAAAAATGGTTGCAACACACATAGAACCCTGTAATTCTGAGGTAGCAACTTCTCTATTCCTGATTTAACGATTACATGAAGCCGGGGAAGATGAAGTATTGGCATAGAATCAGATATCCTCAGTAGGAAGATGATACTTAACTGTATAGCTTAAATCTGGCTGATCAGGAGGTGTGGCTGACATTCTCTTTCAATGCCTGAAAACTGTGAGAGTCTGGATGGGGAAAAATAGTCTCGAATTTAATCCCAGAGAGATGGAATGGCTTTGATACCAAAGATATTTCACCTTTAGTTCTGAACAGAATTGTATAGGGTTGATTAATAATTTGACTTATGGCTCCTGCTTGAAAAACAGGTGTGACTATAATTAAGATGACTTCTGAACAGATCCGGCTTGTGCACCAATTATAGTATTTCCTGGATTAGGAATCTTTGCTCATAATCATTTCTGTATTAAGCATCTCTTATTGGGGCTGCCCAATCTGGAAGCTGCAATTGGTCTGGAATGCAATAATTCTTTTGAACATTAAATCATTTAAGCAAAGGAGGTTCTTTTCCTAAAAAGACAAATGTGATATACTATTAGTAATTCTTCTAAGGCAATTTGGGAAATGTTAGCATAAACTTCATTTTCTTCTCTCTCTCCCCTTCTCTCCACCCCCATTTTTTTTAAAAATAGAATGATTTACAAAGCATATTTAACCAAGGAGAGATCTGAACTTTATCCTTTACTAGGTATGTGAACTGATCTATTGTAACATAGCAATTGGAATGCTAGAATAAACTTGCTATTGATTTTTGAGATGTCTGTCTAATCTTTTGCTTCAATTTAATCTGCATAGTTCTGCATAGCAACAAATATTTATGCTGCGGTTTCAATGATACTTCTATGCATATCTTCAGATCCATATTAACTGTATAATTCTATAGATGTCTACTTAGAAATCAGAGCTGTTATATTCAGTGGATAGCAGGCAAAACTGTGGCATTTTAAAAAGTATTGCCAAGAAATGCACAGTTGCATGTATGCATACACATTTATTTATTTAACAAATTTATATAAATATACATAAAACTGTAAGTAAAAACAAAACAAAAAACAATAAACAGTGAAGATTTTTAAATATTATGCTTGGATACACAGTATTTACATTATTATTTACATAATTATTTAACAATTACACAGTAATTATTATTATGGTTCATTTCACAGTCAGCCAGACTGCATTTGGCATTTTTATTCACGTATCAAGACCTTCCCAAGGACCTAGGATAGGCAATTATTGATGTTTTATGGTTTTAGTAGTATCATTGAGTAAGCTATTTGTAATTGACTGATGGTGAGTTTGATAATGTTGATGGTGTTCAAGTAATCCTTGAGTTGTTTTGGGATTGCAGCCAAGGCACCTATTCCTATTGGTACTTGTTTTGCTTTCATTTTATCACAGTTCTATTTCTATATGCACATGGATCTTGACAGACTAGAACACTGGGCCGCATCTAACAAAATGAAATTCAATGTAGAGAAAAGTAAAGTTCTACACTTAGGCAAGAAAAACCAAAAGTACATATATAGACTGGGTGAAACCAGGCTCATTAGCAATATCTGTGAGAGGGATGTTGGAGTCTTAGTGGACAAGCAGCTAAATAGGAGCTAGCAGTGTATAGCAGCAGCCAAAAAAGCTAATGCAATCCTAAGTTGCATTAAGAGAGGGATACAATCAAGATCAAGTGAGTACTAATACCACTCTATAAAGCCTTAGTAAAACCACACCTAGAGTACTGCATCCAGTTTTGGTCACCAAATTATAAAAAAGATGTTGAAACTCTAGAAAAAGTACAGAGAAGAGCAACCAAGATGATTAGGGGACTGGAGACTAAAACAAATGAAGAATGGTTACAGGAACTGGGTTTGGCTCGTCTAGTGAAGAGAAGGACCAGGGGAGACATGATAGCAGTCTTCCAATATTTGAGGGGCTGCTACAGAGGGGGGGGGGTTCAAACTATTTTCAAAAGCACCTGTAGACCAGAATAATGGATGGAAGCTGAACAAGAAGAGATTCAACCTGGAAATAAGAAGAAACTTTCTGACAGTGAGAACCATCAACCAATGGAATAGCTTGCCCTTGAAAGTTGTGGGAGCACCATCACTTGAGACCTTCAAGAAGAGATTGGACTGCCATTTGTCAGAAATGGTGTAAGGTCTCCCGCTTGAGCAGGGGGTTGGATTAGATGATGTCTAAGGTCCCTTTGAATTCTGATTATCTGTTAATACCTTCAGTTCTTGTCACCACAACACAAAAAAGATGTTGAGACCCTAGAAATAGTGCAGAGAAGAGCAACTAAGATGATTAGGGGTCTGGAGGCTAAATTATATGATGGACTGTTAATATGTCCAGCCTTATGAAGAGAAGAATTTGAATGACATGATAGCTGTCTTCCAGTTCTTGGAAGACAGAAGACAGTATAAACTTATTCTATAAAGCACTTGAGGGCAGGCAATGTGTGAAGTAATGGGTGGAAGCTAAAGAGAGATTCAACTAAAAAGTAAGAAATTTCCTGACAAGGAGAACAATTAATTAGTGGAACAGCTTGCCTCCTGGAATTGTGGAATCACCTTTGTTGGAGGTTTTCAAGTAAAGATTACACAACCATTTGTCTGGGATGGATTAAGGTCTCCTGCATTGGGCAGAGAGTTGAACTAGAAGACCTCCAAGATAGGGGACCCTCTTTTCTCTGCTGCCCAACCTTCAACCATTGCTGATTTTATCTTTGACATAGGGAGGGTTTATTGTGGAAAATCTATGGAAGAAGAACACGTCTGGAAGGAAATTGCTGAAAAGTGTCCCTAAAGAACCTCAGAAGAGGTCACAATATTATCTAAACATGGGCTTGTGATTGTTTTGCATGCATGTGTATGCAGAGAGATAAATACAGAGAGATGTACATTTCTTTTGCTTAGTAACCATTATGAATATTCCAACAATGCAGTAATTATTCAATATAGTTTGTCATTCAAAAGCTAACTTATTTTGTGAATGTCTATATTATAAAACATAATTATTTTGTTCTTTGTTTTCCTTTATTATTTTCTTCCAGGTCGCAAGAAGGAGACTGACATCTTTGAAAACTTACTGGAAAAATTTAAAGAAACTAAAATAAGCCATGTTATAATATATGAAGGCCTCATGGGATATGGAAAAAGCCAACTAGTAACTGAAATTGCCTATTTAGGCCAAGCTCCTGGGCAAAAGTTGGTGCTTGATTACACATTTTTAGAAATTTGCCTTTTTCTCTCCAATCTTTTCATTTTTCTCTGGTCCTGGCTCAGTTCTGAGCATTACAAGGATATTGTTTTGTGTCTACAGCCTTGAGCAATGACAAGTGTCAATGGTTTTAAGACACTATGGACCTTAAAGGAGATCACTAGAGGTTGATGGTATTTCTGTGATAAATTGTTTATTCATGGGTCTCTTCCTCACAGTTTTAGTAAAGGGCTTATCAGGTACAAAAGCAAAAGTATTTTTAAAATCCTGCTTCTTCAAAGTCCAACTTTTATTTCCATAGAATATAACACCAAAAATCATTTTCATTCTTTCTTAGATATTGACACAACATGGTATTTGAGTATCTTTTCTAAATCTTTCATTGCTACCCTACCAAATGCTAGTATCTGTGGAATATTTGATTTCTGGTTTCTGGTGTGTGTTGTGTGTGTGTTTGTGTGTGTGTGTATGTGTATGTATACAAAAAGAGGCAATCCTTGTTTAATGACAATTTGTTTGGTGGTCATTCAAAGTTATGGTGGTGTTGAAGAAATAGTAGTTATGTCTGGTCCTCAAAATTATAGCCATTGCAGTGCCCCCATGATGATATGATCAAAATTTGGGCACTTGCAATTACAATCATAGGGAAGTTTCAACTCCTCCCACACACCTATCTCACCCTTTTGGCAGACTTGCACTTCATCATCATATGAGCCAGCAGTGTGCAGCAGCAGCTAAAAAATTCAATACAATCCTAAATTGCATTAACAGAGGGATACAATTAAGATCAAGTGAGATACTAATACTACTTTATAAAGCTTTAGTAAGAGCACACCTAGAGTACTGCATCCAGTTTTGGTTACCACATTATAAAAAAGATGTTGAGACTTTAGAAAAAGTGCAGAGAAGAGCAACCAAGATGATTGGGGATTGGAGATCAAAACATATGAAGAACGGTTACAAGACCTGGGCATGGCTAGTCTAGTGAAGAGAAAGATGAGGGGAGACATGATAGCAGTGTTCCACTATTTGAGGGGCTGCCGCAGAGACGAGGGGATCAAGCTATTTTCCAAAGCACCTGTAGGCCAGAGAAGAAATAATGGATGGAAACTGAATGGAGAGATTTAACCTGGAAATAAGGAGACATTTTCTGACAGAACAATCAACCAATGGAACAGCTTGCCTTTGGAAGTTGTGGGAGCTTCATCACTAAAGACTTTCAAGAAGAGATTGGAGTGCCATTTGCCAGAAATGGTATAGAGCTTCCTGCTTGGGTGGGGGGTTGGACTAGATTACTTACAAGGTCCCTTCCAACTCTGTTAATCTGTAAACAATTTCTGTGACCTTGCTGCCCTGCACTCCACTGGCCCTGCACCCACAGTTGATCTTTACTATCTTCTTCATGTTGCTGCTGCTGATAATGCAAAGTGAAGGACAGAAGGGCAGCAGAGAACAGGATAGCCAAGTGGACAGAATTGGGAGGGGGGAGTTGAAAAGGAGGCTGTCTTTTATTTTGTCAAAGCTCAAGGCTGTGAGAGACCAAAGCAGGAATGACTTGGATCAGGATCTGTCCCTCCCTAATAACTGCCTGGGATTTGAATAATGACTGCAACTAGAATTGCCAGGATTGTTGTCACAAAGCAGTCACATGATACATGCTGAATAAATAAGAGTATCTCATCTCATCTCCTTTGCTGATCAGAAACCAGTCTATTTTGCCATATTTCTGTCTGTACTGTGTCTTCCTGACCTGTCAAAAGGAACATGGGGACAATAACCTGTTCTAATGTTCCCAGTTTCCTAAGCACATTCCACAGCTTGACATAGTCAAAACAGTCAAAGGCCCTTCAATGAATATTGACTGCTTTTGAATAATCTTTGACTTTATCATCCAATATATATCACCAATAATAATCTCTTGTTCCTCAATCTTTTTAAAGCCAATCTTTTTAAAGCCAATTTCTCCTTTCCATGTATACTTTGCATTTCATTATTAACAAATATTAATTCCTTCATCTTCATATTCTTGGAGGCTTTAATTCTGGTAATACTAAATTTTAGGTTAGCATATATTATGTAGCTTTTGACTTGAATGATATATTTATGAACTGATGCTTACTACTCTTAGTCATGATTCTTTGAATAAACTCATAATTAGCTGAGTTTGTCCAGTATATTTAGCTCAAATTAAATAAAATGTATTAGAACTTTGTATAAGTGTGAAACAGGTTCACATTTTTTCACCCAGGCTAGAAGTAAAGTGATACATGTGCACACACACACACACACACACACATATATATTGCACATATATTATTGTTAGTAAAACTGTAAAGGAGGAAAGGAACCCGAACCCTAACCTAAACCTCTGGATTTTGCTCCACTTGTCATTGCTGTTTATAGCGCTCAACTAAGTTTCGAGGCTGTGAGCCAGCACTGTTCAAAGACATTTCCATGGTTATGTAACCAACATGATGTTACAGAGTGCTGTTTCCTCTGCACTGAAGTGGTATCTATTTATCTACTTGCATTTGCATGTTTTCCAATTCCTAGGTGGGCAAGAGTTAGGTGAAGACGGGTGCTTAGCCCCATCACAATGCAGTTGGGTCTCAAACCTGGCTATTGACTTTCTATCTGACAAGTCCAATGTCTGAATCACAGAGCCATCATGCCAATGTAGTAAGGTCTTAAAGTAAACTTTAAATAGGATACATAGGCAGATCGTAATTGGAAGGAATTGTCTGTCTTTTTATTAATATCTTGCATGAATCAAAATTATTGCAGAGAGCTAAGGAAATGTTTCATTGGCCCCACAAATGTTCAATCAAACAAGATGAGGTCAGTGCTTGATATTCAGATGAGAGGTATGAGCTGCTAGAAGCTCTTCCAGATATTATTAGATGTCTGAAGACACTTTCTTATTTAATGATGTAGGAAAAAAATCTTCAAAATAATCACTCCACTGCAATCAATGAACCAAAATTCAATGCTGATGTGATTTCTTTGTTTTAGCTGCACAAATTGAAACAACAATCTGCTTCTGACTGATTACTTTCAAGTCAAGATTTTCATTTGTCCATGTAATTAAACAGGGTTGTGGCAATGGAGCTGACAAAGATAAATGCATGGCAAAACTTCTTTGCTGTCCGGACACTGATGGCAATGTTCCTGGGGGTGGATGTCTGTAAAACCTATGATGCAAGACAGTATATCCTTCTGAGCAAGTTGCGTGGAGTTATAGAAGAACAATATCTATGCCTTTTCAACAACCTTTTTCATGTTAAGGTAAGAATGGAAGATCTTTTCTCTTATGAATGCTTTGCATTGAAAAGCAGGTATAGAGACAGTATCAGAGAAAGGTAATATCAGATAAGATAAAACAGATCACTTGAAAAAGCTGCACAGCTTTAGATTTGCTCAGATGTCTAATTATGAAACAATTTACAAATTGAACATTCTTTTTATACTATTAATCAAATAATTATGAGATTGGTTTCTTTTTCTGGTTAGTTTCCTACATCAGAAGTGGTTTCTCAAATGGATAATGACAGAAAGAATAAGGAGATTGAAACGATGCTTTTAAAAATTCTGATTAATGTAAGTTAATAGTTTCCTTGTGCATAACATGGTCTATAGAGGTAAAGGCATGATTAGCTTCTCGATACAATCCTTGCTTAATTGACACAGTTGAGACCAGCTACTCCATTGCTAGGTGATGCATCCTTCAGAGAGATACCATGTGACTGCCTCCTTAGCAATGGCAGCTCTGACAGTCTTTATTGCTATTATGAAGTGAAGCCCATGTATTGTAGTTGTTAGGCAAAGACCTGCCCTGATTCAAACCATTCCTATCTTGGTCACTTGCAGTCATGAGCCTTTTTTTTTTTCAAGTGAAGGGAGTGCCTCTTCTTCAACTCCTGGAACTCTGTTCCTTTGACCACTCTGCATAATGACCCTTTTTGGCAGTGGTGGTTATACTGGCTGAAGTAGAAACTCTGGACCTTTAGCTCTCTCAGCCTATCATGACTCACAAGTGTCTTCTTCAATGCCTACTGCCACTGAGGAGTGACACCTCAAGTCCCACGCCAGGCAAGCCACCTTGTCACCTCACCATAGTGTAAAGCCCCATTGCCATTGCCATATTGTAGTATGGTCACTTGGGCCAGTGCCATGATGAAAAATCTCACTGCCATAGTGTGAAGCCCCATTAGTGCACTGTGACATGAAGCCACAGTTGCTGCTACCATGTGCCATGCTGCCCAGCATTGCAGCATGAGGCCCCAGCCCTAATATAGTGAGAAGTGTTGCAGTAGTAGTTGCCACTGCAGTACAACATCCCAGCCACCCTAGCATTCCTATTGCCATAAGAACATACAAATTCAATTATTGTGTCAAGAAGAAGGGCAGGAAGAGAGAGGTCAGCTGGGGGCAGCAGTCTGTGTGTGAGGAGCTATAAATGCAGGCAGGCCCAAATTTTAATTATGTGATCTTGGGGGCTTGGCAATAGTTGGAAATTTGAGGACTAAACTTAAGTCCATTTTTTCAGTGCCATTGTAACTTTGAAGAATTGCTGAATGAATGTTAAGTTAGGACGAACACTCCTGATAAACATAGTGAGTTTATTCTTTTCACAACAATTTGTACTTATTTTATATACTTTACTGGATGCAAATGAATCCATTTTGTAGATCAGATCCAGGAAAACACTGATAGCCAATTGAGATCTGTAGTAGGGGTCCAGTTCTTTCTATTAACCTCTGGCAATATCACCAGTTTTATTTAAGGCATGGAAACTACCTTGGTCATAGACTTCTAAAAACAAAGAATGGCAAATTCTTAGAGTGTAGTTTAGCATCAGTAGAAACATTTATAATAGCAGTAAGTAAAAATTTTAAAAGCTGTGATGACAACAATTATAATTTTAGTACTATCTTAATGTGCACAGTATGTGTTATTATTTTTTTTAGGCAGCGGAAAAGGAAGTCCTAATTTTTGCAATTGATGAAGCTCAGTTTATTGATAAAGCCTCTTGGGATTTCCTTGACAACTTACTTAAGAATGTTCCAATCTTTGTTGTTATGGCTTTGTCTCCTATCAATCACAAGGGACGAATACTTTGTTCCAGTGCAACCCAAATCCTGAATAGTCCAAGCACAACTTTTATTAAGCTAAGGGAATTAAGTCCTTCAATAATTATTCAGAAAGCCTGTCAAGACCTTGGAGTGGTCAGTATCACCAGGGAGCTTGAAACGTAAGTAGAAGATGCCTGCCCAGGCAATCTTTTAGCTGTTCCTATTAGGATGAAGGCAAAGAGAATCAGCAGGAAATGCAAAGTGTTATCATTTAAATCAACAAATCTGAAACTTTTATTTCAAGCAAACTACCTGACTTCTTCTAAGCTGAAGAGGCTTTCTTCCTCAATCCCAAATTTCTTTGCTATTCTCCCCTTGAGCCAAAGTCTATAATCTTTCTGACAGCAGGTTATCAGTTATATACTCACTTGTGGAAAGCTTACCCTGAGTTTATAGACATAGATATAGATGTATCATGCCACATGATCTATTTAGAAAGGGAGGATTTTGGTTAAGTGTGTACAAATGTCAAAATGTGAGTTTCCTCAATTAAATATTTGTATCAATTGAGGAATTGTTCCACTGTTAGGATACTTGGCAGATTAGGCACCAACAGCCACAGGCACAGTAGCAGTTCTGATAATCGTGAGATTCTTTTTTTCAGGAATCAGTATCTGTAAGCAGTCTGTCTTATTTTGTTTATAACATTTTATAATATTAAATATTTAACAAGATCATCTATAAAATACTTCAGAAAGAGTAGCTCAGGCCATGCCAGTAAAGCACTATTTTGGCAGTTTCTTTCATCTTGGAAGTTAGAGAGATTTGCAAACCATGCCATTGTGGATTGTTTAAGAAATCCTACACTATGGCAATTAATGAGAACAATTTCTACAGTGCCTGTTTTCATCTCTGGGATCCCTAGTAGTGAACATGTAGTTGCAATATCACAACTAGGTTCTAGGTAGCTTCATACACAACTACTACCTTTTCAGAAGCCAGGGATGCCTGGAATTTAATATGTTTACAACATGCCTGCTGCTGAAACGGAAGTTGAAAGCACAATTGTAATGCAGCACTAGGCATTACACTATATCTTAAACCTGACATTCATCCATGATCATTGCTCTCCCTCTATTTGCCTGCATACCTGCCCTCACTCTTTTCTCTTTTTCTTTCCCTCCTTCTCTTTCCACATTATTTATAGATTTTTAATACAAAGGAGTCATGGAAATCCATTTTACTGTGAAGAACTTCTCCGAAACCTCCATTTAAACAATGTGCTTCAATTCCATGTGCTGGAGGAAGATGAAGAGAAAGAGGATGAATGGGACAGTCTTTTTAGTAAGCTACTGATTATTGGCTATCAATATAGCATAGCTTCATAGCAATTCTCAGTTTATGAATGATGCGGTATATTCAGGTTGCATCAGAATATCTGATGGAAATAGTGTCACAGATCTAAAATATTCAGCAAAAGAGCAGCTAGTTATTCAATAAATCATAACTATGGCATCACTCTTCTGTTACACAGATGAATACTTAATAGTCACCAAAATACCAGAAGGCATGTCACTATGTCTTGCTTCCTGATATCCTATTAGAACTTTTATCAGTGAAGCTCATAGTTCAGATCCTTCTTTCCTTCTTTCCCCAGCAATTGTAACATATACGCAGCCATATCATTGGAAAAGTTGCAGTAAAAATGTAGTAAATCTGTTGGTTTTTTTTTTAGTTTTCCAGGATGGAAAGATTTCCACATATACAGTGGAACCTCAGGGTGGGAATGCTTCTGTTCACAACCAAATTGGGTGATGACCAGAATTTTTGTTTCTGTTATGTTTCTGTTCACAAACAGTTGGATGGCGACCAAGCAAACCTGAAAATCACTTGCTGTGGTGATTTCTCCTTTTCGCCATTTTTTGTTTTTGTTTTGGTCCGCACATGCACAGATGCTCATGTTTCCAGTCACGACCAAATCAGGTTGCAACCGTAATCCTGGAACCAATTACAGTCACAACCTGAGGTTCCACTGTATATGCTATAGGCTTAATAAACCTTGAAGCATTCAGTTCTTCTGAAAAACCTTTTTGAATGAGAAGTGAAATGACTTCAAGGAAAAAACAAGGAAACCAGCTATCTTTTGGAAAGCACCTTGATACAACCCAGTTTGTTTTATTGATATAAACTGGGGAATGTTAACCTTTGCAGTAATTCCATGTGATGTTTGAATATTAGGAAAACACATTCAAATTTGGTTTGGTTTGAGTTTTGGTCAAGGAAATATGGTAATGATTACTAGATAGTGAAAACCTGCTGGCTTTAATCTTGCATAGATGTCACGGTAGCAAATAGGAACCTAGCTCCTGCTATTATTGGCAGCTATTTAAATTATAATGTTAAATGATAATAATTAAATAGGGATTTTAAATATTGCAACTTTTTAAAATAGCCATCTGAATGTTTTCTTGGAAGAAAATAATATTAATACTAATACTAAAATATTTACGATTCTCCACTATAAGCCACTACTGTTCTCAAGACTCATGCATCCAAAATGTTAGACGAAGAGACTGAATTATATATTTGCACAGTCAGGCAAAATGTGAAGCTTACCACCATCAGTCTTCCTCCAACATTAAAAGGTACGTAATGAAGCCAGACATTCTGAACACAAAACTTCAGATAGCACTATTTTACCAAAGGCCACGGTGAGTTTCCAACATTTGAAATCTTATTTTAATTATTTCATTGTAGGCGCTGCCTAATTCTAAACTGAATCTAAGTAACTCACATAATAATAATAATAATAATAATAATAATAATAATAATAATAATAATAATAATA
>BLBF01000052.1:2078475-2118931 GCA_015471245.1 Laticauda colubrina
TAATAATAATAATAATAATAATAATAATAATAATAATAATAATAATACAGAATAAAAAAGATGAAATCTGATCATCCTATACAAAAACAGAGACAAAATTTTATCTAACAAGGGGTTTCAACTATCTTTACTCAAGGCCTGGGAGAACAGTCAGGTGTTCAAGGCCTAACAGCCAATTGAAGATTTCAGGGCAGATCTCCTTCCAAATGATGCCATGACACAAAAGGCTTTCTTAGTGTTAATAGATGGCACTGTATGAAGGAACATGGAGTGTGCCAACTCTGTCAGCATACATATATGTAGTTAGACAAAATAACATTATTTTTGTAAGTTCAAGGTAATGCTATTGTGCACATACGTGAGGGGAAGTCTTCAGTTGGGATGGACAATGATTGGGGCATGTGATGTGAAGATGAGTGTAGGGGATTGGATTTGTAGTTTTGATTATTGCAGGGAAGCCCAAACCCAGCATCCAGACCTGACCAAATATTTTGTAGCTGATGCCAGTGATGTGGCCAAGCTGGTCATTGGGCAGCTGGAAGCCTGGCTCCTGCACCGGTTCCACGGAAGCCTCCAGACACCAGCTGAGTTGCCAGACATGCTGTTAGAGGTTCCCCTCCCCACAGAAAAGAGCAAGGAAATTCTGGCCAAAGAAGGCCTTCCCAAAAAGGCAAATGAAGAGGAGGACCCCATGGTGAGTGCTACCATTCCCCCTTTTACAGTTAAAGTGAAGTTGGTGGTGCCTGAGACTGGGGAAGCTGGGGAGTTAGAAGCAATAATAGACACAAGATGTTCCAGATACCTGATTTGGCTCCCGATTGTTGAACAATTCGGGATTCCCCCAGTTGTTCCAGTTACTATTTAAATAAAAGAGAATTTTTCAGCGATGTCAGTCTCAGAGTTATTGGTTGGAGTGGAGGTTTGCTGGAATGCTGACATTATCCTGAATCACTAAATAACTACCAGCACCCCGAAAGGGGGCTGTCCAGAGTGCTGAGCCCCAGCACTGACCCAAAATTGGAGCAGTGCAAAGATTCAGTGAAGATGGAAGAAAACAAGGAATTTACAGAATATGGGAATAGACACTGGAGGATTGATTGAGACTCTGTGTCCCCTTTTGGAAGAATTTGTGCTAGCAATTGAAGTTGCAGAGGAAGACAGAGGCTTGGCTCTCAGCTCAAAGAAATGGATTCCTGGAAAAGCTGCTAGACTGAGCTGAATCCAAAGATGGGACCAGAGGAGAAGCTGCCTGAATACTTTTCCTATTCCAGCCCTTTGATGTCATCCCAAGGACTTTCCTCAGCATTCCATTCGGCACGTAACGGAGCCTCTGAAAGAATGAATGCTATGGTGAAACAGTAAATTAAATGCGATGTAAATTATCAACAGAAGAATTGGGCAGATCTATTACCATTTGCAGAAGTTGCTGACAATAAAGCAGTACACAGCAGCATGGGCTTAACTCCTTTCCAAACCACTACCGGAATGGATTTTGTCCCCATGCAGAGTTGCTTAGGGAACCCCCAACATCCATGTCTTTAATGGATTGGATGAAATCATTAAGGAAAGATTGGGAAAATACAAAAAAGGCTCTAGCAGAAGCCACTGAGGAATATAAAAAACAGTCAGAAAAACATAGATCTCTCCAACCACCATTTAAAGTGAGGGACAAAGTATTTTTGTCAACTAAATATCTTAAGTTGAAAATTCCTAGTAGAAAGTTGGGATCAAAATTCCTGGGTCCATTCCCTATGTCGAAGATAATGAATCCAGTGACTGTTCAACTTAGTCTCCCTTGGCTGTTGGGGAAAACACACCCAGTATTCCATAGTAGCTTGTTGAAGTCTACTATTGGTTCCAATCTATGGCTGATACTTGCAGCTCCCCCCAAATTCCTGGTAGTCAGGGTGAAACACATTATGAAATTAAAAAAATTCTTGATTCTAGATTGCACAGAGGACAATTACAATATTTAGTACTATAGAAAGGCTACCCTTTGTCTGAAGCTACATGGATGAAAGGTTGGGATATACATGCAGATAGATTGGTTAAACAATTTCATGAACAATACTCTGACAAGCCAAGGGTCCCCTTGGGCATGGAGAAGAGGTTAAGAAATGCATTAACCCCTGGTTGTGTTATGTTTGTTGTATTTTTCAAGAAGTGATTTTTTTCAAGGGGGGATGCCTGTCAGCTTTGGAAGCCATATTGAAACCAGATGCTCCCATGCTGCCACATTTTGAGCCTGGGAAAGTGGAAGGGTGGAAGTTCTTGGGGGATATGTAGTTAGACAAAATAACATTATTTTTGTAGTTCAAGGTCACACTATTGTGTGCATATGTGAGGGGAGATCTTCAGTTGGGATGGATAATAATTGGGGCATGTGATATGATGAGGGGACTGGATTTGTAGTTTTGATTATTGCAAGGAAGCCCAGAATTTTCAAAATCCATTCAGAATCCATTCAAAATCCAAGAAAGAAATACTTAGACTCCGTTAATTAGAGAAAAGTTCTTTTCCTGGAAATCAAGTGGTAGCATCAAAGGAATTCTGAATCTGAGAAAATGAGTGTGTAAATCACATATACAAAGTGATGGCAATGTTCCCACCCACAATAATTCAAGCTGTCCATCCAATTAAAAGTTGTATGTAATGTTATGTGGGCATCTTCAGGTGTGATGAGACATCTGTCCATTGACCTTAGTCTATTTTGATAAAGAAGTGCACTTGCGCATAGCATAGGAAAGAAGCATAAACAAGAAACTTATACAGTTTATTATCTCAAAACCTCCAGCTCATTTCCCATAACTATTTCACCCCTCCTCACCCCATTACTTATGACAGCCGAAAGATACAAAGGAAAGGAAAGAAATCTTGAAGGCTGATATTCAGCCCTCCTGCAAAAAAGGCGTTAGCCCTATAAAAGAAAGAGAATACAAGATAAAAGGAGAATATACATGTTACACATTACTACAATATTTTAAGGTTTGTCAGGATATTTAGCACAAAATGCCTGTACAAGTCTAGGGGCTCAAACATCCCTCTCATTCATCCATTCTGACTGGGAAGGAGGAAGGTGTTTCCAGATGATTAAATACTGGAGTCAACCTCTTTGTCTCCTAGAATCCAACTTTTCTTCAATTTCAAAATATTGTTCACCCTCAATCAGAAGAGGAATGGGGGGATTGATCTGAGCCTGTCTCAGGTGGGAGGCATGTTCAGGTTTCAACAAACTAACATGAAAGACAAGATGAATCCTTCTGAGGGTTTTAGGTAATTGCAGTTTGACTTCCACAGGATTCACAATTCGTTCAATTGGAAAAGGTCCGACATATTTAGGCCCCAGCTTTTTAGACTTTTGTGTGGTTTGCAAATATCTAATGGACAAAACTTTGTCTCCTATTTGATATTGTTTTTGTGGAGCTCTCTTTTTATCTGCAAATTTCTGATGAGCATCATCCAATGCTTTACAGGTAACCAGCCATGTAAGCTGGAGTTGGGTTATCCATTCACTCAATGACTGAACATTGGGTTTCTCCTGTGGAAGCTCATACAAAGGGTACAAAGTCCCAAAGCAACTTTAAATGGGGGAAACCCAGTACCACTATGAACCGAATTGTTATATGCCACCTCAGCAAATGGCAATAAGTCAGACCAATCATCTTGTTGATAAATAATAAGCATCTAAGATATTGTTCCAATACTGAGTTAGTTCTCTCACCTAACCTATATACATGTAAAATAAACAGTTTAGCTAAGGTTTTTGAAGTTGGGATTTTGCACAAGGTAAGAAATATACCTGTTTGGAAAAGAAGTACGTTACCACCCAAATAACTGTATTTCCCCCACTTTCAGGTAATTCCACTATAAAGTCCATAGAAATTTCTTTCCATAGTATAGTTGGCTTGGTTACATTTTGTAGTAGGCCAGCTGGCTTACCAGGTGGCCATTTGGCTAAGGCACAAATAGGACAACTAGCCACAAAAGTTTCAATGTCCTTTTTTTAAAGTAGGGCACCAAAATTGCCTTTTAACCAAATGTAGGGTTTTTATGAACCCAAAATGTCCAGCAGTTTTAGAATTGTGAGCTTGTTGTAATACTGGGTTTCTCAACTTTGCTGGCATGTATAATTTAGCCCCCACCCATGCCAATCCATCTTTAATCATACAGTTATTTGAGTGAGCCAGGAACCAATCATCAAGTTTTAGAGCTTCTTTTAACTGTGCAGATAAATCATTTGATAAATCAACTTCCCCTCTTTTCTGGGCCCTGGTAACCATTGGAGCTGCCAACTGTCTGGGACAATAGGGCAGATCATTTCCGGATGGGCACTATTATATTGAGGCAATCTAGATAACACATCTGCCCTGAAGTTCCTCCCCCCTGGAATGTACTTCAATGAAAAATTAAACCATATGAAGTACTACACCCAGCGAATTTGCTTAGGTGACAGTTTCCGAGGCATTTTTTAGAGCCTCTAGATTCTTATGATCCATCCACACCTCAAAGGGGTGTTTTGCCACTTCTAGAAAATGCCTCCAAGTTAACAGAGCCCAATGAACTGCAAAAGTTTCTTTTTCCAAAATGGCCCAGCTTCTTTCTGTCTCAGTTAGTTTACGGTAAGTATATGCACACAGTTGCAGAGTCCCCATCTCGTTTGCTTGTAGTAACACTGACCCCACTGCTACATCACTCTCATCCACTTGGATTAGAAAATGGTCATTCATATCCGGTTGCTTGAGCACCAGCTCAGCAGCAAAAAGTCATTTCAGCTTATCAAAAGTGGCTTGACACTCCGTGGACCACTCCAATGGCTTACTAGGTTTCAGTTTCACCTCTCCCTTGGTTTTTAGGAGATTTGTAACAGGCAGTGCAATCTTCACAAAAGTCAGGATAAACTGACAGTAAAAATTAGCAAATCCCAGGAAATTTTATAATTGCTTCCTGGGTGGGGAGGGGCCCATTCCAAGATGGCGTGAATTTTCCCTGGATCCATTTCTATACCATCATGTAATATGTGATAGCCCAAATAGTCAATTTTCTCTTGGTGGAATTCACACTTGTATAGCTTCGCATACAGTTTAGCAGCTCAAAGTTTTTCTAAGACTGAACGCACTAGTTTCACATCAAGAGTCTCAATGTAGATAAGAATATCATCAAGGTAAACCAGCACTGCTTTGTATAAATGTTCATGCAAAACTTCATTTATCATTTGCATGAATACTGCAGGGCCCCCCTATAGACCAAACAGGACAACGTTGAACTGGAAATATCCCATTGGACAACTAACAGTAGTTTCCCATTCATCTCCTTCCTTGACCTCTAAAATTGAGTTTTGTGAAAATTTTACCTTTGGCCAGGTGGGCCAACATGTCCTTCATTAAGGGGAGAGGGTACACGTTCTTCACCGAAATCACATTTAAATTTCTATAATTCACACATAAATGAAGTGAGCCATCTTTCTTCTTGCGGAACAGTACTAGGGCCACTACCAGAGGCCTAGCAGGTTGGATGAAACCTCATTCAAGATTTTTATCAATAAATGACCTCAGCTCCTCCAGTTCCCGTGGTGTCATCAAGTACAGTTTAGGTTTTGGGAGTTTTACTTCTGACAAAATTTCAATACTGCAATCTGTTGAGTAATGGGGAGAAAGCTCATCCGAGGCCTTTTCACTGAACACCTCCTTTAAATCCCAATATTCTTCAGGAATTTTCTCCTCCCCCCTCAGGTTCTCGCTGCCCATAGATGCCAGCTCTGTGGAATTCTGAGGTTTCGGTTGAGATTGCCCCTTCCCTTCTGGGGTTTGGTCAGTGCATATGCGTAATGATCCCCTCCTCCAATCCACCTGGGGGTTCCATTTTTGAAGCCAGGGCAAGCCTAGTAGTAGGGAGTGCTCCATCCCAGGGGTGACAAAAAAAATACAAAGTCTCTCTATGCCTCCCCATCATCATTTCCACTAGTTCTGTTATGAAATGTGCAGGGCTGCCCCCAGCTACCGATCCATCCAGTTGACAAAATGCTATAGGAGTTTTTAAGGTCCTTAGCCTTAAACCCAATTTCTCTATGACTTCTGAACTGATTATACACCTTGTGCACCCAGAGTCTAACAAGGCCAACATTTCCCTTTGGGTACCCTTAATCTCACTGGGATGGTCATTGGGCCCTTGTTCGGACTTAGCAGAGGGTCATCTTCCGATTTAGATTCACTTTCACCAGAAGAGGTCAGAGTTCCCAGCTCCTCTCCTTTCAGAGGGGTGATCTCTACAGCCTCCTCCATTTTAAGAGCCATTTCCTGAGATTTGACTGGATTTTTTTCAGGTTTTCTTCCTCCTCCTGGTGCCCCCTTTGGTTCTAGCTTGGCATGGCAGTCTACAGCCTGGTGACCTTCCTTCCCACATTGGAAGCATGCAGTAGTCTTGGGTTTTGCTGTCAGCCCTCCCTTTTGAGACTTTGTGGCTTCTCAAGGGCTGGTGGGGAATGGCTTGCTCCAACCAAGGCCACCCCGGCATCTGTTTTGGGTCAGATCAATTTCCACTTCTGCTGACAGCACGTACCAGAGCTGCAACTAACTGAGGTTTCTTCTGGCAATGCAGCTCTGATAAACATCTTCGTTCAGCCCATCTTTAAAAGCTTCTATCAGGGCTCCCTGGGACCAACCTCGAATATGACATGAAAGCTCTCTAAATTCCTGGTTGTATTAGGCCCCTGATTTATGGTTTTCATCCTAAACCTAGCCTTATGTTCGGCTAGTGGGTCTTCAAATCTGCTGTGCAACGCTGTCATGAACAGCGTCATGATTGTGTCATTCTGTTATGAAAAGCTGCTAAATTTCCAATGCAGCATGGCAAGCCTTTCTGGCTATTTTTTCTAGTTACCATTTACAGTTTTACTTCTGCATTCTTGTGGGTGCTCTGTGGTTGGGTCTGGGAGGGTTGTTTGGGGGATCCTGGGGCTGGGGAAAAATTGAATGAAAGTATGTTGGTCCCTTTCCCCCAGGTGAGAGCTTGGAGGGAAGAGTGGCATCCTGCTTGGTGGGTGAGAACAACTGGGCAGGGTGCTGTTTATGCATCAGGTGGACGTATTCTGATTATATTAGGATATAAGAGGAGCTGGATGTGACCCCTCTGCAGCAATAAGGGCTGATGTGAGTTTGTTGGTGCTGAGAGCAAATGCTAAAATACCTGTAAAGCTCACCTTTCCCCCAACAATCTGTCAGTGGAAGTAGATTTTTTTTTCTTTTTTCCCTTTTAATAGAAGAATGTTGGGGATGGGGGATGGAATGGTTCTCAGGGAAGGCAGAAGAGGGCGTCCTACTTCAGTGGTGTTGAGTAACAGGAGAAATGGGAGACAAGGGAGAGAGCAGGCACGGGGAACACGACCTGGGTGTTTAATACCAATCTCATGTTCTGCCCCATTGTACTCACTCATTTTCCTGGTCAGCAGATCTGTGGTGGCCCTGGTCTTAGACCACTGCTTTTAAATGTGAAATCAGCTTGTAATAAGGCTAGCCTTGTTGCTGATTTGATCCTCCAAGAGAAGAGAAGGCTGATCTGGCTTGTATAACTGAAACTTGGCTGAGCCCAGAGGGAGGCATTCATCTTGCAGAAATGTGCCCAGTGGGTTATTCAGCATGGCACCAGTCTAGACCACAGGGCCGGGGAGGAGGTGTGGCTGTTGTTATCAGAGAATCTCTAGTAGCTTCCAGAGGCACTGTTCAACAAATCTCCGGCTGTGAGACCCTTTTTCTTAGTTTGAGCTCAAGGGATCAGGTGGGGTTGCTGCTGCCACCCTGCTGCATGGCAGCTTCCCTACCTGGGCTCCTGGACCTCACCGCAGGACTGGCAGTGGACTCATACTCAGGACCCCTGGGTTGGGAAATTCCGTCCATATTCTTGAATGTAGGTGAGCACTTGTGCCAGGAAAAATCTGTTTCTGGGGGGGGGGGGTTTAAGAATGTAAGTCACCTCACAGTTGAGTTGGAAAATATATAAACCAGGATAGACATTTTAATACTGTCTCTTTAAGGGAATGCTAAAATTGTAATTGGGTGTGGCTCCTCAAGCGGCCATAAGGTGGAGCTAGAAACCTGGGTTGTTCTGTCCTTTTCTGGAGAGTGTTGCAATTCCTGCATTGACTGTTGCTGATCATCGTTAGTCTTGATTTGATGTGAGTCTATTACTGACCTGTTTTTGATATTGGACTTTGTTATTGGATTATCCCTGGACTGAAAACTGATTGCTTGAACCGTGAATGACTTGGACTGTTGGTTGAACTTTGCTTAATGTTTTTACTGGAAGTAAAAACCTACATTTTATTATAAAGTGTATCTGTGTGCTGGTTGTGTGTTATCTTCACTACTCTCACTACGTCTCCCTGTGTGCGCTCATTCTTCTAACGGGGAATTACCTCAACATTGGTTATGGGCCCAGACCATACCAGGCTCAGATAACTGAGAGTTACTGTATACAGGCATCTGTTTAGTGTTTAATTGTGGTTTACTGTCCTGGTAAAGATGGCACAAGACCCGTCAACAAGTCTATCACTGATAACCCGGTTGGATGGAACAAACTATGTTTCCTGGTCTATGAAGTGCAGTTTACTTCTGTGTAGAGAAGTGTTATGGAATACAGTTCAGAATCCATCAGATGTAAATGCTTGGGATCCAGAAAATGAGGCAATGCCAAGAAGCTTGCTGACTTTAAACAGAACAACAAACAAGCTCTTTGTATAATTGGACGAACACTGAGTGACCAGCAGCTAGTCCATATTTGTGGAGAAGAGTCTGCTGCGAGAGAATTTGAAGAAGATTTATGTTTGTGACAGTGTAGGTGCACACATACATCTTACACATAAACTGTTTAGAGCATGTCTTCTGAAAGGTAGAGATATGCTAGCTCATTTGAACTTCATGAAAAGAACTTTTCAGGAGCTACATGAAAAGGAACTGATATTTTCAGAGCTGCACCAAGTTTACATCGTTCTTTCCTCATTGGATGAAAGTTATGATGATTACGTATCTTCACTGGAAGTCCTGCCCAGAGATAAACTGACACATTGACTGAACATAACCGGAAGGTTGTTAGAAGAAACAAGAAGATGACTGGATAGGGACCAACTGAGGAAGGAACAACCACAAGAAGAGGATTTGTGTTCAACTGCCTATACTGTTAGGAAATGTTCTTGTGGGGCTAGGGGACATAAAGCTAGATTCTCTAAGCAGGGAAAACTACTGGTAATCACCAGAAGGTTAAGAAGAATGTTAATTTAGCTATGTCTAGCAAATCAACTGTAAACCATGATTTGTGGGTTGTTGATAGTGGAGCATCACAATGCATTACTAAAAATAGAGAGAGGTTTGTAACGATGTGTATGAGTAAGCAGCATGTATCATTGGCAAATGGATGGAAGATGAAACCATCTGGGGAAGGTACTGCATATTGTTCTTGTGTAAATGAGCATTTACTTATGTTATATGTACCTAAACTGAAATTTAATTTGTTTTCAGTAAGGGCTTTAGTTAATATTTGTTATGTAGTAACCTTTAGGGGAGATAACTGTATAATAGAGAAAGAGGGTAAAAGTGTTACTGCTACTTTAGAGAATGATTTATATGTGATACATGATGACCAGTTGAAGATGGCTAACTCAGTTTATAACAATGTTAAGCCACATGACATTTACTGCATCGACATCTAGGGCACATTAATTTCAAAATGCTCAAACAAACTGTTGAATTGTCAGAGGGAGTAAAATTAAAACCCTGTAGCAAGTATTTAAAATGTAATGCTTATAGGCAAGAGAAAAGCAAGGTTACTCCAGCAAATAGACTAAATGGGTTTGAGACCAAAGAACCTTTAGAGGTTGTTTTTGCTGACATAATTGGTCCTAAAAGGTTGGGAAGTGCCTGCTATATTTTGAGTATAATGGACCATTACTCATGATACAGTTTCTGCTATCTCATGAAAAACAAAACAGAAACATTCCAACATTTCTTTAACTGGCTCAGATTTGCAGAGAGAAAAATGAGAAGTAAAGTAATTACTTTAGTAACTGATAATGGGACTGAGTTTATCAACAAGAGATTCCAAAATATGTTGAAATTGGCTGGTGTCGAGCATAAACATTCTGCACCTTACAGACCACAACATAACTCGTTTGTAGAATGAAGAGGGCAAACGTTACAAGCCATGGCTTGCACTATGTTATCTGATTCAGGTTTTCCTGAAACACTGTTGGGTGAAGCCATAATGTGTAGTAACCATGTTTTAAACAATGTGGTGAATATAACTGGTGAATTGCCATTCACTCGTTGGCATGGCAGAAAACCAAATTTAAGTTACCTACACACATTTGGAGCTCCAGCATGGGTGCATATTCCCTCACAAGTAAGACTGAAAGGGTAACATAGAGCTAAGAAATTATTTTTTGTAGGTTACGAAGTCAACCATAGATTGTTTAGATTTTGGGATCCAGGCACAGCTCATGTTTATTGTCGTGCTAGTTCAAAATTTCTTGAGCGCATTGGGTGGAATAAACTGGAACAGGAATCCAGCAATGATATTATTATTGACACTCAAATAGTCCCTAAAGATGAATTAAGTAAATCACGAATAGCCATTGAAGAGGAAGAACAGGCACAGGAGGAAGTCGAAGAACAGGCACAGGAAGAAAGAGAAGAACAGGAGCAGGTGGAACAGGTGAGTCCACTAGTAAGCCCTGTTTTACCAAGATGTTCAACCTGTGTAACATGACCACCTGATAGATATCAGGCTAATATTGTATGCCAAGTAAATACAGTTCCTAGTAATTATAATGAATGGAAACTGTATCCTGCTAAGGATCAGGCTGCTTGGCAGGAAGCAATGGATAAGGAACTGGAATCATTAAAAAAGTTAGAAGTAAATGAAAATGTCAGGTTACCACCAGATAAACATGCTATAGGATGTAAATGGATTTATAAGCTTAAGGCAAGTGTGGATGGGACTGTTACCCATAAAGCCAGGTTAGTAGCACAAGGGTTCAATCAGACAGCAAACGACTATGATGAGGTGTTTGCACCTAGGCTACTACATTATGAGCAGCATTAGTGTGGGCAGCTAAGGAGAAATCCATTACAAATCATTTAGATGTAGAGACGGCATATCTGCATCCATTGTTGCAACACACTATATATTTAAAGAAACCTTTAGGTATCAAAAATGATAATACAACTGATTGCTGGAGATTGAAAAACAGTCTTTATGGCTTGAAGCAATCAAGATATGAGTGGAACCTGTGTATAGTTAAGGAATTAACGAAGAACAGGTTTTGTAGCTGGCATGGCTGATCCATGTTTGTTTAAAAAGGAAAGTAATGGTGTAGTCTCATTGTTGCTATTGTTTATTGATGACATAGCATTAATCACCAAAACTGAACAAGAAGCAACTAAACTAACATCACTGTTAGATAAGAAATTTAAGATAAAACAGTTAGGTGAAATCAAACAATATCTTGGTTTAAAGATAGATAAAACTAGGGAGATAGATAAAATCTCACAGGCAGATAAAATTAACCAATTACTACAGAATTTTAAAATGGAACTTTGTAAGCCAGCGAAAACACCAATGAGCCAGGAGTTTAGCCATAGTGATGTTCAAAGTCCTATTTTTGATAAGAACATTTATCAGTCTTGATTGGTAGTTTATCTTATCTCAGTAATTGGTCAAGGCCAGATATAGCATACAGTGTTAAAGGCCCTGTCACACTGGCCGACGGATGCAAAACGTTTGTAAAAAGGACACAGCGGACGAGAAAAATGTTCCATCCATTGTTATCTGCTCTCAAAAGGGGCAAAAATTTGCATAACCAGAGCGGACAACACGGAAAGGAACGGATGGGGGGAGGACGTAGGGTGGATGGAAAACGGATGCTCCACGGAAGCCTAGCGGATGGAAGCGGATGAGAGCGGATGGCACATCTGCAAGGATTCTGGGGGACCGCAGCAAAACGGACACGGAACGGAAAGAGCGGATGCAGAGCGGGCGCCGAGCGGATGAAGTGGATGCACAGCAGAAGCCGATCGGATGAAGCAGATGCACAGCGGAAGCCTAGCGGATGCCTAGCGGAAGCCTAGTGGATGCCTAGCGTTCACTGCGCATGTGGGGAGGATGTATTGCATCAGGCCCACGGATATAAAGGGAAGCAGTTCCCAAGCAGGTCACCATTCAGAGGAAAGACCTGCTTCCAGACACATCGACTGCCTGCCAGCCTGCCTGCCTGCCTGCCTGCCTGCCTGCCAGCCTTGCTGCCAGCCACCCTGCCTGCCTGCCTGCCTGCCTGCCAGCCTTGCTGCATGCCTGCCTGCCAGCCAGCAACCCCACAACCATGGGGAAGAAGAGAAAGCCTCAGCCATCTGCTGCTAGCCCTGGCAAAAGGGACAGGGCCACCTTCCCACCCCCTGGCCCTCACTCTGCTTCTGCTGGGGCTTCTGCAGCACGGGCTCGCTCTTCTGAGGCTGGGACTTCTGCTGCTTCTGTTTCTGGAGGAGCTGATGATGATGCTTATGGCGGTGGTGCTTCTGCTCGTGCTTACACTGCTGAAGCTGCTCCTTGTCCTGCTGGTCCTGCTGGTGCTCCTGGTCCTGCTGGTGCTCCTGGTCCTGCTGGTGCTCCTAGTCCTGCTGGTGCTCCTGGTCCTGCTGGTCCTGCTCGTACTCCTGGTCCTGCTGGTGCTGCTGATGCTTACTCTGCTGCTGCTGATCCTGGTGCTGCTGGTGCTGCTGCTGCTGCTGGTGCTGCTGCTGGTGGTCCTGCTGGTGCTGCTGCTGGTGGTGGTGTGGAGGAGCAGCCCCTACAACCTGGAAGCCCCTCTGATGAGTGCCCATCTGGTCCTGCCAAAGGAAGGAAGAGGCATATGCGAGAACGGGAGAGGAGGCAATACAACATCGAGGAGGAACATGAGGATTAGGTGCTGGAGTGGCTGAGAGAGAATGACTATCTATGGCGGAAGGGACACAGGCTCCATAGGGACACCAAAAGGAAGCAGGCTGCTTGGAGAGAGAAGGCGGAGAGCCTGGGCTACACTTCGGAGGTGCTCCTCGGCTGGTGGAAGCACATGCACACCTGGTACGGGAAGCTGCACCTCAAGAAATCTGGCCAGGCCACGGTCAAGCTGACGGACAGAGAGACCTATGTCATGGCCAAGTGCAGCTTCCTGGAGGGTGAGATCTGCCACCGAGGAGCAGCCCCTCTCACAACCCTCTCTCTCAGGCAGCCTGCTGAGAGCCAGTCCTCTTCCGGCCGAGAGTCAGCTTCTGTCTCCAGGCAGGTGTCTGTGGAGCGTGCCACGATGGAGAACCTGCGGACAGCTGTTCTAACCGTGGCGGAGCACATGGAGGACTCCCTGGTGCAGTGGGAGAAAGGAGACGGCACTTCCACCACAGTCCAACCCGCATCCACCCCCAGCTCCACCTCCACAGAAAGGCAGAGAGCCAGACAGGAGGGACAGAGCCACACTGTCCTGCTGGAGATAAGACACACCATCAAAAGCAGTGTAGATCTCCTCTCTCAGCTGGTACACACCGACTCCTCATCCTCCAACTGCAAGCCCTTCCTCACCTATGTGAACCAGACCCTCATGGACATGGCAGAACCCCAGTACCAGGTGGTGAAGGACAGGATCACCGATCTGCTTCACAACCCTCCAGATCCAGATGAACCTGCTTCCACCCAGTCCAGGTCTGCTCCTCCACCCCAGGTGATGTCCCTCCCATTCCAAGGATTCCCACAGGCCCTCACCTACCAGGGCTACGGCTACCAGGAGGTCCAGCAGCACAGGCAGCAGCCCTTCCCAGTCCAGGCACAGGTTCATCGGACGCCACCGTTGCCACCAGTTCCACTGCTGCCACCCATGCCACCGATGCCACCCATGCCACCGATGCCACCCACACCAGTCCTCATCCAGCTGCAGACCAGACAGCTCCACTACACTGCTCCTTCCTCCACCCCACAGCCAAGCCCGGCCTCAGTACATCTGTCGTCGGTACTGGGGCTGACACCCCATGGCATGGAGGAAGGAGCTCTCAACATCATGGGGCTGAGCCAGCTGTCTGAGAGCTTCCTCAACACACCGTCCCCTGTTGTCCTCTCAGGGCAAGGCAACCCAATGATGCCACAGACCAGCACTCCAGCAGCAGCCACCTCCACAGCACCTGGACCCTTCACCCCTGAGACTGGGCACACCTCTGAGTGACAGAGAAAAGTGCCAGAGACTGGGTGGCTACCTGTAGACTTTATTTGGACACTTGACTTGGGTCATTTTTCTTTTACAGCTTGTTATTAATAAAGATTATCTTTGCTTCACACACTTGCTTCATTTATTTTTGTGAATAAAGTCTTGGTGGAAACTTTTAGAAATGGTTTAAGCCTTTTCATGCTTGTGGGATGGGTTAAGAAAGCAGTGGGATGGGCAGGGATACCTTTGTGATGGGTAAGGATTGCAGTGGGATGGGCAGGGATACCTTTGGGATGGGTAAGGATAGCAGTGGGATGGGTAATACCTGTGGGATAGATAAACCTCCAGTGCAAGCATAGTGGGACTGTATGGTCCACCCTCCCAGGTGCCACCCCTATGGCCCTTTATTATCAATAATCACGTAATCAGTCATCCACACATGTCAACTTAAACACAACTCTTTATTAAATGCCCTGTTCATTGTAGGCCCACCCAACATACATGGCCCAATCTCATCAGTGTGATGAGACAGGCTGAAGGAAGCATCCATTAATCATCTATCATCCTGTCTTGCCACACCACTGCTCCAGCTGGGGAGTTACACCAGTGTTTCAGGAGGTTGCGCTGCTTCTTCCCTTCACATGAGGCTCTGTTGGGGCCTTGCACATCCTTAGTGTCTATCACGTTTCGCCCTTGCCTCCATTCGCCAGACTCCATGTCCCCATTGCCTTGTTGGAGGTCCACGAGCCTGTTCTGCAAGACTGGGTAGCGGGTGCTCATGAGATTGTGCAGGATGCAGCAAGCTTCCACGATGCTCCTCACAGTCTGTGGGCGATGCTGCATGGTGGTGAGAAGTACCTGGAACCTGTTGGCCAGGATGCCAAAGGCATTCTCCACCACCCGCCTTGCCCTGGACAGCCTGAAGTTGAAGATCCTCTCTTCACGGGTGAGGCATCTGGAAGTGTAGGGCTTCATGAGGTAGGTTCTGAGGGAGAAGGCGTCATCCCCCACGATGAAGTAGGGCACATCTTGTGTGTCATTGGGCAGGGGGTCTGGATCTGGGAAGCCCATGATGAGGTTGCGTTCCAGCCCCTCCTTGAGGTGACTGGCGTTGTATTCCTGGGCATCTGAAGATGACCAATTGCCTGAAGCATCGATGTACATGAACTTGTATTCAGCTTCGACCATGGTGAAGAGGATGATGCTGAAGAAGCCCTTGTAATTGTGATAAGTGGACCCTGACTTGGCTGGAGGTTTGCAGACCACGTGCTTGCCATCGATGGCTCCAACGGTGTGGGGGAAGTTCCACTTCTGATACCACTGCTCTGCAACTTTCTTCCAGCTTTCTTCAGTGGAGGAGCACTGGAGGAGCTCCTCCAGGTATTCTTCGATGATGGCCTGCACCACTTCTCTGACCACAATGCTGATGGTGTTGTGTGGCACCCTCCAGCCATACTGCATGCTCCTGTAGGTGGTCCCTGAGGCCAGGTGGTGCAGAGTCAGTGCCACCTTGAGCCCAGGGTCCAGGCTGGGCCAGAAGTTGGTGTTTGCCTTGGTCAACCTGGGTCTCAGCCGCTCCACAACTTCATCAAACATGGCTGGAGGCATCCTCATGAAGTTCTGGAATGCACAAGGGTCTTCGTTCCTCAGCTCCACCATCAGCTTGTTGTACTGTCCGTACTCTGCTCTTCTCCCGATCCATCTTCTGACCCAGACGCTGCTTGGTCACCTCCTTTTCTTCCCGTAGAACAGTTGAAAGAGCCTGTAGATGGCTTCGCATTGTTGCAGAACGATGGTGGCTGCCAAAAGGACTGTGTTACAATCCACGGTGGACATGACTGGATGCTGTGGAAGAGGAAGAGGCAGATGAAGGCTGCAGAGGTCTGCACAGCTGGGCTGCTGGTCTGAAAGTGAGATCCAGGTGAGTTGCTCCCCCTTTTTATAGGCAGTATAGGTTTTCCCCTAGGTGTCCCTTTGCATCCTCTAGGCATCCTCTAGACATCCTTAATATCCAAGATAGGTCCCCTCTGCGAACGTTTTTTCCGTTTAAAATGCTTTGTTTGCGAGCTGCATCCACTTTCATGCTTTCTCTGTCCATGCTACTAATGCTGCACGTCCGTTCCATGTCCATTCCGCTTCCTCCCTGTGTCCGCTTTCTGCTGGAGCGGATTTGAGTTGCGCAGATGCGCAGCGGATGCCTAGCGGATGTAGCGGACACGTAACGGATGACGATGGATGCAGAACGGATGTTCCCGTATGCGTAGCAGATGCAGGACGGATGCGTTGGATACATTTTCCACTCAGAATGTTTTGAGCAGCTCAAAACTTTTTGAGCGGATGGAACCTCAGTCGACGGATGCTGGACGGATAGAGAGGAAGAAAAACGGACACAGTGAGTACAGAATGGATGCATCGCATTAACCAATGGATGGCAAGTGTTTCTTTCCGTTTTACATCCTCTTTCCATCCGCTGGTGCAATGTGACATGGGCTTAACCAATTAGTGAGATTTAACGCTGAGCCAAATGAAAGGCACTGGCAAGCTGCTAAGCATGTGTAAGATATCTGAAAGAAACAATGCATTATGCATTGTATTTGAAGCCTACAGATGAACTAAGTCTAAGTGCATATGCCGATGCAAGTTTTGCTACAGATGTAAATTCACCTAAATCTTCATTGGTTGCTGTAGTATTATTGGGAAAAGTGTTGATTGGATGGAGGTGTATTGGACAGAAACATTTCAGTTTGTTAAAAATGGAGACTGAATTCTCATGTTTGTCTTTATTATGTATAGATTTTGTTTTTTATAAGCAATAATTAATTGATATGGGAATTGATGTAACATATTCGATTGTTGTTTATGGAGACAACCAATCAGCAACACAGATGGCTTCAAATATTGCTGTTAAGACAAGATCAAAACACACCGATTTAAGATATTTTAATGTGAGACAATGTGTGCAAAGTAAGATGATTAAGCTGGAATACTGTATGTAAGAAAATAACATTGCCGATCATTTTACAAAAGGCCAAGGCTCTGTAAAGCATAAGGTTTGCTGTGAGGATTATGGACTTAGAATGTAAGGTTGTATATATTGTCCTACCCAAAGGGGAGAATGTTAGGAATGTAAGTCACCTCACAGTTGGGTTGGAAAATATATAAACCAGGATAGACATTTTAATACTGTCTCTTTAAGGGAATGCTAAAATTGTAATTGGGTGTGGTTCCTCAAACAGCCATAAGGTGGAGCTAGAAACCTGGGTTGTTCAGTCCTTTTCTGGAGAGTATTGCCATTCCTGCACTGACTGTTGCTGATCATCGTTAGTCTTGATTTGATGTGAGTCTATTACTGACCTGTTTTTGATACTGGACTTTGTTATTGGATTATCCCTGGACTGAAAACTGATTGCTTTAACTGTGAATGACTTGGACTATTGATTGAACTTTGCTTAATGTTTTTACTAGAAGTAAAAACCTACATTTTATTATACAATGTATCTGTGTGCTGGTTGTGTGTTATTCTTCACTACTCTCACTACATATCCCTGTGTGCACTAATTCTCCTAACGGGGAATTACCTGAACAGAGTGCCCAACAAATTTTACTCCCAGAGTTGGGACCTTCCTCTGCAGTTGTATGTCTCTGGGTTGGCCAGGGTTAATCCCATGTTCTGGGGTGGTTAGAGGTCAGGTACTTGGTATAACTGCTGGTTCTTCAGCTTGTCTCACTGCCCGATCATTCTCAGCTGGATCCTGGGTGGTGGCTCGGGTTCTCTCATTTTCTGGTTCCCTCACTCTCCTGGTTGGTGACCTGGTACATCACTCACCTCGAGGTTCTCCAGGGCTTCCCTCACAAAGCGATTTATGTATCGTCTCAGCCAGTCATCAGCTGGTGACTCCTTACCCCATTCTTCCTGATCCAATAGGGCCTCCTGCTCCAATTTCCACCAGGGTTTATGATTACCCCAGGTGAGGGTTACTCCCCTGGTTCTTCTGTCCCAGCTGTCTCTTTTTCCTACACCTATGGACCACCAGGGCTTTGTGGAGGTTTCTCAGGCAGCTTCGCTATCTTTGATGGGGTGCATTGAGTCAGTGTCTGGCTGGGTAACTGTCAACATTTCTCCCCGGTATTCGGCTTCCTCTTCATCCTTGCTGTATTCAGACTTTTTTTTTTTTTTTGCAGGGTCCCCTCAGTAGAGTGAAGGTTTTTTAAAAAAAATTCCGGGCTGACCTCTATTGCAGATGCTGCTTTATGTTAGGCTACAGAACTTTTCCCGTTCAATCAACAAGAATGAACTTCTGAAAATGAAACGTATCAAAAGGAACCCTTTATTGAGATGAGACAATTCATTGAGGGATTAAAAGCAGCATCTAATGTGCTTCAGGCATGCAGGGATAGATAAGGGGGTTTAAGACCCCTCCCCTTTTCTTGATGTGTATTTAGTAAAACAAAGAGCCAACATATTTATTCCCCCCCTTCTGAGAATGATCTTTTTTGAAGTTCCCAGGAGACATCTCCCAGCAGGAATTTTTATGGTCTCTTCATCCTGTGGCTGTCTCTTTCAGAGGTGATAGGTTTCTGGGTATCTGGTTTCCATTCCTCCATAGTATATCATGGGTTATCCAAATTCAATATAAGATTTAATATATCCATGTTACATCAAAAAGGATTTCTTATACCAACTCCCCCCCCCTTCTCCTTTCATGAAGAATGGCAGATACACGGATCTGACATCTAATATCCTAGTTGACTATCACTTAGGTATAAGCCAACAAAATCCTGCAGTTGTCCAAAAAACAACAACAACAACAACCCTAGGTTGCATCAACAGAGGGTAGTTTCAAGATCACATGAAGTGATAGTATCACTTTATAGTGTACCGGTGTTACCACACTTGGAATACTGCATCCAGTTCAGGATACCATGATACAAAAAAGATTTTGAGATCCTAGAAAGAGGACAGAGAAGAGCAAGAAAAATGATAAAGGTCTGAAGGCTAAACCATCTGATGGACAATTGAGGGAATTAGGTCTGTCTAGTCCACAAAAAGGAGGGTAGGTGTGATTGTGATAGCAATATTTTAGTACTTAAGGGGTATTTTGGGAGGAGGAGGTGGAAAAACTATAAAAAGTGCAAAATGGCATTATGACTTCACCCTTTCATGGTCATGTGAAATCAACACATGTAGGAAGGTGCATTTCTTTCATCACCTTGTCATGCTTTGGGCGGGTGGGTGGATAGATGGATAATGGATGGATAAATGATAGATTGATGATAGATAGACAGACACTGTTAGATTATCTCTCCCTCCCAGATATCCTGTTCTAGGAATTTTCTATTCCTAGATGTAATTGTAACAGAGGGTAGTGTCCTATATTTTAATAAATTCCTCTCTCTTTCAGTGTAATCTTACTGTTCCTAAATGTTGCTTTGCAGATTTAAACATAAAATTTGGAAGCTGACTAGTTCAGACACTGTACCACTTTTTCACAATTTGACTTTGGTTTGTCATTAGGAATTGCTCTGGCTGCACTGGACAATATGAATCCTTCAGAGCAGATGGTGGTAAAATGTGCAGCTGTCATTGGTGTGACATTCACTACAGAGATGCTGCTTTATATTCTCCCGGAATGGACAAAAAGGAAGATGTACCAAACTCTGGCAGCACTGGTGGAATCCCGTATCTTTAAGTGTTGTAGTGAAAGAAAAAAAGTGAATGTAACCCAGCGCATGTTATCTAAAGAGTTCAGTATCAGCAATAATGAACTGAAATCACATAGGCCAGAATCAGGTAAGTTGGTTATTGAAAAATTAGAAATCTCTGAAACACCAGTTTACTCAAAAGGCATGGAAATGATTGAACAACATTATTGCATTCTGTGCATCAAATTCATGTTAAGTTGGTGCTGAAATCTTAAACGTTAGTACTTAACTTTGCTTTTTATAGGAACAAAGGGAACACACAGTAGTCAAATAAAATCAAGTAATATTTTATGATATGTCTGTCTTCATATAAATCCTTGACAAGTAAATTATAGTACCCACTCACCATGTTCAGATTGTGTTCACTAACATAATTGGAATAAATATCACAAGAAAATTAGCTGCTGTAGTCATGTTCTTAAATCTAATCAGAAATAGAACATTAGCTATTCCGACACAATGGTAGATTTATGGTAGATGATTTCATTCTTTGATGGTGCAAATAGTAAGATTACCTTATTTTTCAGATCTTGGATCAGTTATTTCCAATAGGCTCAAGCTAGAAGAGGCTGTGATGCATTGCAAAATCATGGAGTTTTGCACACCACTGTTGCAAGAAGCAGCTTATGAATTGTGGCTTAAGAATCAGAAAAAAGCCTTGCATTTCAAATGTGCCAGTTATCTGAAGTGGCTAGCTCACCGATGCAAGTATTGTGGGGAAGGTGATTTCATTCCTTATCATCGGTATGCAGTAGATGGCATGCTTCAAAAATTCTATTCACGGGAAGATAAAATTAAGAATATCAAAGAGGATGTGTTGAATGAGGTTGCTGTGATCCTTGTTTCAGAAACCCTTAAAAAATTGGAAGCATCCCACCAGGAAGGTAGGTATTAATTTGATGATGCTGGTACAGCAACCTCAACTCTCAGTTTAAATATGTTCCTTGAAAACTGCCAAAATAGACTCTCACAAATTTGCAGAGAACTATAGAAATTATAGTCATTTTTGTGGAAAGCTCAAATATCAGTACAAGAACAATACATAGGAAGATGTCAACAGAAGTAAATAACAAATTAATCCAGAATGGATTTGCAGAACCACAAAGCTGAAAAATGACGATTCCAAGTAGTCTGGTTTAGTCATCTCTGCTTGGTGTGTTTTACACAGAAGTTATATTTCCCCCTATTTGAATAGGTTGGCATCATTGTTAATTTACAATGGAGAACCCAGTCCAGGCAATGGGCAGAGCTGAAATTAAGAAATATGTCTTAAAACTGTGTCTTGCTTTTTCCATTTACAGCATTTAATTGCAGAAGTATTTTCCATTTGTGTGTGTGTATCTGTGCCCATGTTTTGGGAATAGACAATTTTCAGTCATCAGAGCTGTGCTCTAAGGCTGCTTTCCATACATGATACCAAATTATCTCTCTGTACATTTTTAAATGAATAAAAATAATTCAAATTTTTAAAGGAAAAAGTAAAGAAAGTGAAGTGAAAAAGTGCAAATAAAGAAATAGAGAAAGAAAAAAGAAAAGGAGAGGAAAGATGACAAAGAAGCAGCTTCCAAGCTTATCAACAGCAGTTACAAGTATATTAATATTTTATGTCCTCACTCTAAAATTACAACTTGATTTCCTTTTTTCCATAGTCTACCCTTTCTTATCTTCAAAGTTTATGTTTTTCTTGTTTCAGCAAAAAGTCCATAAGGGTGTAATAACTTAGCAATATCTTTGAAATCTTGCTGCTTATGTGTGAGATCTCAAACTACGGTAAAGTAGTCTTCACCTATTTGGCAGGTGCTGAGAATCAAGAGAGGAAAAATGCATTTTCATTATCACATAAGAAAAGACTTTTCCAAAAGAGAGGTAAAAGTAAAATTATCCTTTGAAAGAACTCTCTACTGTAGCCTTAATCATATATTCAATCTGAGTCCAAATAGAACACCATTGTTACTAGTAGGATCAATTCATAGGGCAAGGCACTATTTTTTTTTTCAAATCACCACTTCCTCGGTCCAGATGACTCAATATGACCAGGTGGGTATGGTTGGGTAGGTACAGCCATCTCGGCTCTGCTGACTCATATTGGCTGGGTTGGCACAGAACAAGTTGCACAGGTTAACTGAACATGGGGACAACTTGGTGTTCCACAAGATCATCATCTCCACAAACTGCCCATATCCAAGGGCATGCGTGCATGCATATACACATACATACACAAGCACACATACCATTCCAAGTTTGGGGGCTTTTATCCACAGAAGGAGAGGTCCTCCCCCCAAAGCTCATGCATGGTTGCCAACTTATCAGTTCAGATGTGGATAAAAGTCTCCAAGCTTGGAATGGTGTGTGTGTGTGTACATGTGTGTGCATGCACGTGCCCACTAATGCCAAAGGAGATGTTCTTCTCCCAATTCCAAATATCCGAGCATTAGCATTTCCCTGTCTAGTGCCTCCTCCCAGCAAACAGGAGGGTGCCGCTGCTGCACATGAAAGCGTGCAGGAGAAAGTTTGTAGGAAGCAGTTCCCTCTGTGTCCAACTTCTGCCTTGACAGACCTTGGAGAAAAGGAGGGGGTAGAAGGGGAGATGCACAGAGGTGGCTGGACAAGCAAAGCAGCAGGAGGAGGGCAGGGGTGGGATTAAAAAAATCCCAGCAACCAGTTCACTGCCCAGTTGCCAGATGGGCATGGCTATGGTGGGCGTGGCCCACAGGCACTTCTTGCTTCCAGCTTCTGGTGGGGCTCCAGAGCCCAGGGGAAGCAGTTTTCACCCTCCCAAAAGTCTGGAGACTTCCCTGGGCCTCTGGACGAGTGAAAACAGCCTTCCCTGGGCTCTGGAGAACTACTGGAAGCTGGAAACAGGGCCATTTTGTGACTTCCAGTTTTACTGGGAGGGCTGTTTTTCATCCTCTCAAGGGTCCAGAGGCTTCTCCCAGGCCTCTGGGAGGCAAAAACAGCCTCCCCTGGGCTCTGGAGGCTCTCCAGAAGCCGGAAACAGGTCCATTTCCAGACTTTCCACCTCCCAGAGCCTCCGTATGGACTCTACACTTACCTCTATCGAAAATGGGCTGTTTGGAGATTCCTGGGAGGGGGGAGGGTAGGCAGGGCCAGCTGGTCAGTTGAAATATGGTTCGGCAAACCAGATGTAACTTTAACATCCGGTTCGCCCAAACCAGTCTGAACCAGTAGAATACCAACCCAGGAAGAGGGTGATGCTGCTGCGTGTGGTTAAATCATAAGATAAACAGTTGCAGAAACTGGGCATGGATAGTCTAATGAAGAGAAGGACCAGGGGACACATGATAGCAGTGCTCCAATATTTAAGGAACAATCTTCAAACGATCTCTATCAATGCTGGTGGGCTCCAAAGCAATGCCCAGAGCCCAACAGGCTGCCACAGAGAGGAGGGGGTCAAGCTGTTTTCCAAAGCACCTGAAGGCCAGATAAGGAATAATGGATGGAAACTGAACAAGGAGAAATTTAACCTGGAAATAAGGAGAAATTTTCTGACAGTGAGAACAATCAACCAATGGAAGAGCTTACCTTCAGAAGTTGTGGGAGCTTCATCACTGGAAGATTTCAAGAATAGACTGGACTGCCATCTGTCAGAAATGGTATTGGGTCTCCAGCTTGGGCGGGGGGGTTGGACTAGATGACATACAAAGTCCTTTCCAACTCTGTTAATCTGTAATTCTAGCAAACAGGGTGAATGAGAGGGAGCTATATAATCAGAAGAATAGGTATCATAAGGGATTAATGGAATGTTTAGAGTAAGAACGTTGTCATTTATGTGAATTTACTTTCATGACAATAGTTCGGAGCAATAGCAAGAAGACTTTGTTTGCATTCAAGCCTCTTTATCAGCAGTTGCTTGGTAAGCAAATCCTGTTACACTTCTGGCTTGCATAAATTGTTCCTTCAAGCATTGTCTGAAGCTTCTGAAATATTGTTTCTGATCTGGAAATAGAGAGAGGATTCTTTTAAAAGAAGATTGAATGTATGATTTTTAAAAATACAGTCCTATTGAGTTGAAGCATAGCAGGAATTGATATAATTCAGCCAATTATTTTATTGGTAAAGTGTCTGAAATATTTTTCCAATATATAATTAGTAAACTCTGTCACTTGGATGACAGGCAATGAAAATGTATAAACCATAGTATCATAATGCTGGTTTTACATTTGATTTTGAGACAGTGAAATACAGTATTAATCTAATTATCATACCACCACCAGTTAACTAACTTGCTAACCAGCATATCATAGAGTACTCTACTGAAGTAAAAAGACATCTAAAACATTTTAATAATAATAAATTGTTAAAGTTATTGAAATAAGAAATAAAGTTAGACCAACAAGTGTGTTGCAAAGATAACCTTCGTTTGATCTGATTTTTTATCATCTGATATGCCTGTATTCTACATCGGAGGACTTCTAAGATTATTTGAAAGCTGCACAGTGCAAAATGCAGTGCTCAGCAGTGCTTGTCAATGGGTACATATTAAATTTCTTTTATGGACCTTGACTTGGCTTCCTATTAAATTAAATGAAATAAAATTTAATTTTATGATAATTGCTGATTTTAACCTTTAAAGCCCTTAATGTAGGGGTGACAAACTCAAGCCCCACGGGCCAAATCTGGCCTGCAGGGTGCTTAGATCTGGCCCATGGAACCAGCCTGGAAATAGCAAAAGACCAGCCCGCAATGCCTCTGCTAGTGAAAATGAGGTGCAGGGGCCCACATGCAGGCCCCCCATTCTTCAACTGGACAGACTCCTGCAAAATCCCGAAGCAACCACAATTCCCTCACTAATCTGCTTTCCACCTTCATTCTCTGGCATGCAGGGAAACAAAAGAAGACCAGTGACTATCAGTAAAAAAAGAATTCAATCACACTATTAACTTCATGATATATTTTTTTCCCTGAGAAGTTGGAAGGTTTGATTGCACCTTTTTTTAACTGGTAATCTCATGGTCTTCTTTTTTGCCCTGCATGCCAGAGAACAGAGCAAGAAAGCAGGTGTCAGTCTTCAAGATCCTCTGCTATTGCTTTGCATCTTTTCGACTGCCATGAGTAATGGGTGTGTGTGTGTGTGTGTGGAAAAGGGAGGTAGGAATAGCTGGGGAAGTGAGCTGGAGGAGTTACATTCGTCTGATGTATAAATGGAAGGGGGGAGCATAAAATAGAATTAGGTTTCTATTTCTCGCTTAGCTTTCTTCTTTGCGCAACTGCAACCCGTTATCAAACTATGCCAAGGTCAACGGACAGAGGCCTCATCATCACCTGAGGATGCCACATGATCATATCCACAACTTCTAATTGGAAGTGTCATTTGAACTATTGGGGGTGGGAACATTTCCAGCATTTTCTATATGTGAATTGTGCGCCTAAATTCTCAGATTCAGAATTCTTTGGTTGCTACCACTTCACTTTCAGTAAAAGATATCTTTTCTCTAAACTAAAGAGTCTAAGTATTTCTTTCCTGGATTTTGAATGGAGCTCCGCCTGACAGCAGGTTAGTGAGGGAATTGTGGTTGCTCTGAGGTGGGGTAAGGATTTTGTATTTTGATTGCTCTGGAGTGGAATGGGAGTGAGGATTTTGCATTATGATTGCTCTGGGGTGGAGTGGGAGTGAGGATTTTTCATTTTGATTGTTCATAAGTAAGAACCAGTAAAAGAGGAATGGAAAAATCCCTATCTGTAGATCAGCGTTTTTAAGTCTTGGGAAGTTTAAGATGGGTAAACTTCATGCTGCTTGGGGAATTCTGGGAATTGAAGTCCATGCACCTTAAAATTGCCAAAGTTGAGAAACATGGTCTACACTAGAGCTTAAGGCTAGGTCACACTGGCCGACGGATGCAAAACGTATGCAAAAAGGACACAGCGGACGAGCAAAATTTCGGGGGTGGCTCCATCCATTGTTATCCGCACTCAAAAGTGCCCCAAATTTGCATAAACAGAACAGAAAACAACGGAAAAGAATGGATGGGGTAGTACGTAGTGATGATGGCAAGCGGATGTTCATAGGAAGCCTAGCGGATGGAAGCAGATGGAAGCGGATGACACATCCGAAGGGCTTTCTGGGGGAGAATAGCGAAGCAGACGCATAGCGGAAGGAGCGGATGCGTAGCGGATGATGCAGATGCATCACGGACGCCTATAGGATGCATAGCGGATGTGTAGCAGATGCAAAGCGGTCACTGTGCATGCGGGGAGGATGAATTGCGTCAGCTCTGAGGATATAAAAGGATGCAACTCGCAAGCAGCCAGCATAAAGAGAAAAGACCTGCTGCCAGAGACATCTTGAAAGAACACCATGGTTCGGCAGTCAGGGAAGAAGAGAAAGCCTGTGCCTACTCCTTCCAGGCCTGGCAAAAAGGATAGAACCACCATCCCACCCCCTGACTCTGAAGCTGCTGGTGCTTCTGCTGCTGGTGGTGGTGGTACTCCTGGTGTTGCTACTGCTGGTGCTTCTCCTGCTGCTGCTGCTGGTGGTGCTTCTCCTGCTGCTGCTGCTGGTGCTGGTGGTGCTTCTCCTGCTGGTGCTGCTGCTGCTGGTGGTAATGCTGGTGCTTCTCCTGTGCTGCTGCTGCTGCTGGTAGTGCTGCTGCTGTGATGGACCAGCCCCAAGGCCCTCAAAGCCCTGCTGCTGAAGGCCCTGAAGCCCCTGCCAGAGGGAGGAAGAGGCAAGGCAAGGAGAAGGGAGAGAGGAAACAGTACTCCATTTCCTAGGACCATGAGGAGGAGGTGCTGGAATGGCTGAGGGAGAATGAGTACCTGTGGAGAAAGGGCCACAGGCTCTGTCGCGACACCAAGAGAAAGCAGGCAGCATGGAGAGACAAGGCAGAGAGCCTGGGCTACACTTCAGACGTACTCCTGGGATGGTGGAAGCACATGCACACATGGTATGGTAAGCTGCACTTGAAGAAATCTGGCCAGGCCGCTGTCAAGCTCACTGACCGGGAGATGTATGTCATGGCCAAGGGCAGCTTCCTGGAGGGTGAGATCCGCCACCAAGGAGCAGCCCCTCTGTCAACCCTCTCCCTCAGACAGCCCACAGAGAGCCACTCCTCTTCCAGCCAGGAGACTGCTACCATGTCCAGGCAGGTGTCTTTGGAGGGCCCCACGGCAGAGACGCCACCGACAGCTGCACTCCCCATGCCAGAGGACGTGGAGGATCCCCTGTCTCAAATGGAGCAAGAAGAAGCAGCAGCCAGAAACCAACCCACCCCCACCCCCAGCTCCACCTCCACAGAAAGCAGGCAGAGAGGCAGACTGGAGGACCAGAGCCACACTGTCCTGTTGGAGATCAGGGACATGATCAAGACCAGCAAAGAACTTCTCTCTCATCTAGTCCACAGTGATATACCATCCTTGAACCACAAGCCCTTCATCACGTACGTGAGCCAGACCCTCATGGACCTGCCCGAGGCCCAACATCAGGTGATGAAGGAGAAGATAACAGCACTGCTGCACCACCCTCCAGGCCCAGCTGAACCTGCTCCGACCCACTCCAGGTCTGCTCCTCCACCCCAGGTGATGTCACAGCCCTTCCACGGATTTCAACAGCCCCTCACCTACCAAGGCTACCACTACCAGGACTTCCCACAGCAGAGGCAGCCCTTCCCAGTCCAAGCCCAGGTACATCACATGCCACAGATGCCTCACCTCTCCAAGTTGCACACCAGACAGCCCCACTACACTCCTCCTTCCTCCACTCCACAGCCAAGCCCCTCAACAGAAAATCTGTCTTCAGTATTGTGCCTGACATCCCAGGTCCTTGAGGAAGGGCCTCTCAACCTCATGGGACTGAGTCAGCTCTCTGAGAGCTTCCTGAACACACCATCCCGTTGTACTCTCGGGGCCAGGCACCCCAATGGCGCCTCAGACCAGCACTCCAGCAACAGCCACCTCCACAGTCCCTGCCCGCTGAACAGCTGAGACCATGGACATGACTCAGAGTTTCTGAGAATAGTGTCAGAGACTGAGTTGTTTACTTGTTAAGTTTATCTTTGCTTAAGACACTTTACTTGGTTCATTTTGCTTTTTGAATAAAGTCATACAGTTTACCTAAGAAAGTTAATAAAGGTTATCTTTGCTAAAGTCACTTGGTTCATTTTTTTACCTTAATAAAGTGTTGGTGAAAACTTTTAAAAAATGGTTAAGCCTTTGCATGCTTGTGGGATAGATAAGGATAGTTGTGGGATAGATAAACCTCCAGTGCAAGCATAGTGGGACTGTATGGTTCACCCTCCCAGGTGCCACACATATGGCCCTTTTTTATCAACAACAATTTTTTCATTGATCAACACATTTCAAAATAAACAAAGCTCTTTATTAATGCCCTATTCATTGTAAGGCCACTCAACATACATGGCACAATCTCATCAGTGTGATGAGACAGGCTGAAGGAAGCATCCATTAAGCATCTATCATCCTGTCTTGCCACTCCACTGCTCCAGCTAGGGAGTTGCACCAGTGTTTCAGGAGGTTGCACTGCTTCTTCCCTTCATGTGAAGCTCTGTTGGGACCTTGTACATCCACAGTGTCTATCAGGTTTCGTCCTTGCCTCCATTCACCAGGCTCCATGTCCCCATTCCCTTGTTGACGGTCCACAAGCCTGTTCTGCAACACTGGGTAGCGGGTGCGCATGAGATTGTGCAGGATGCAGCAAGCTTCCACGATGCTCCTCACAGTCTGTGGGCGATGCTGCATGGTGGTGAGAAGTACCTGGAACCTGTTGGCCAGGATGCCAAAGGCATTCACCACTACCCGTCTTGTCCTGGACAGCCTGTAGTTGAAGATTCTCTCTTCATGGGTGAGGCATCTGGAACTGTAGGACTTCATGAGGGAGGTTCTGAGGGAGAAGGCATCATCACCCACGATGAAGTAGGGCACATCTTGTGTGTCATTGGGTAGGGGCTCTGGATCTGGAAAACCCATGATGAGGTTGCATTCCAGCCCATCTTTGAGGTCACTGGTGTTGTATACTTGGCTATCTGAAGCTGACCCGTTGCCTGAAGCATCGATGTACATGAACTTGTAGTCAGCATCAACCATGGCAAAGAGGATGATACTGAAGAAGCCCTTGTAGTTGTGATAAGAGGACCCTGAGTAGCCTGGAGCTTTGCAGGCCACGTGCTTCCCATCTATGGCTCCAACAGTGTGGGGAAAGTTCCACCTCTGATACCACTGTTTTGCAAGTTTCCTCCAGCCTTCTTCAGTGGTGGAGCTCCTCCACGTATTCTTCGATGATGGCCTGCACCACTTCTCTGACCACTTTGCTGATGGTGTTGTGTGGCATCCTCCAGGCATACTGCATGTTTCTGTATGTGCTTCCAGAGGCCAGGTGGCGCAGAGTCAGTACCACCTTGAGTCCAGGGTCCAGGCTGGGACGGAAGTTGGTGCTCGGCTTGGTCAACCTGGGTCTCAGACGCTCCACAACTTCATCAAACATGGCTGGTGGCATCCTCATGAAGTGCTGGAATGCACGAGTGTCTTCATTCCTCAGGTCCACCATCAGCTTGTCATCGAGTTCAAACTCCATTCTTCTCCCGATCCATCTTTGGACCCACACAGCTCTTGGACATCTCCTTCTTCTCCTTGCATAGAAAAGGTGAAACAGTCTGAAGAGGGCTTGGTTCTGGTGTTGAATGACTGCAGCTACCAAAAGGAGTGTGTGATGATCCATGGTGGAGATCAATGGATGATGTGGAAGAGCAAGACCAAGGGTGAAGAGGTCTGTACACCACGGCTGCTGGACTGATAGTGAGATCCAGGTGATTTCTTCCCCCTTTTTATTGGAAATGTCGGTTTTCTGCTAGGTGTCCTTCCACATACTCTAGGCATACTCCAGACATCCTAAATATCTGAGATACATCCCATATACGAACATTTTGTCCGTTTTAATGCTTTATATACAAGATGCATCTGCTTGCATCCTTTCTATTTCCGTGCTACTAACGCTGTGTGGACGTTCCATGTACCTTTCGCTTCCTCCCTCTTTCTGCTTTCAGCTGCAGCGGATGTGAGTTGAGGGGATGTCGAGAGGATGCCGAGAGGATACAGCAGACATTTAACGGATGACAACGGACGTAGAACGTTTGTTGTCCATATGTGTCATGGTTGTAGTTCGTACGTGGTGGAAAGTTCATCCACTCAAAACGTTTTGTGCAGCTCAAAACCTTTTGAGTGGATGAAATAGCAGTAGACGGATGTTTGACGGATAGAGCATGTGAAACACATATGCAGTGAGTACACAAAGGATGCATCACGTTTTCCAATGGATGGCAAGTTTTTTTGTCCGTTTTACATCCTCTTTGCATCTGTTGGTGCAGTGGGACATGGGCTTTAGGGTTTTTCATTCCTGTTTTATTTAGAGTTTGGTGCAATTGAATAAATCAGTTGTGGTTTCCTTAACAAATAGCGATTAGGACATCCGGTTGTTCTTCTGTTTCATCGGAAAGGAATTCATGATCATGTGTGGTTTTGCTCTGTGTTTGCTTGTTGGAGGGTCCTGATTGAGACCAGAGCCACCCTGGAGGGATGGTGAAGAAAGGGGGGACTGCTTGGAGGGTTGAGGAGAACTGCAACTCTCCTCCCTGACAAGATAAATCCCCTACAAAGACAAGTTGCAGTGGTGGTCTAAAATGGCCACCATGAAGGCAGGAGGCAATCTGGGAAACTAAGACTTTTCTCGAGCAGTGAAGTTGTAAGTGGTGTGTGAACCAGGCAATATACATGGACATTAAGATGCCCCAGAATTAAGAAATAAAGAATTATTTCTGATAAAATTGTGTAATAGCGGCAACCAGAGAGAGTGAGAGAAAATTTGAACTTAAGAAATGGCTTTGAACATTGAAATGAATTAATTTGGAGGTGGAAAATTTACAGGAAAATATCTCATTACAAAAGACTTGGAAATTAAACTGGATAGTTATTGGATTTTTGGCACTAAATAGTAAATGCTGGAATTGAATGTTAAAAAAATAATAGCTAATAACTGGAATTAGTGAAATTAATAAAAGTTTAAAAAGGAAAAAGTGAAAAGAAAGGGTGGAATGTGGAAATAGAACTGAGACCACCACCTAATGGTACCGGAAAAATTTCAGTGACTCTTTGAAAAGTGCTTAATCTTTCTAAAATTGGAATTTAAAAGGAAATAAGAGGAACTCCACTATAATAAAATAAAACCCTGAAAAGTGAAATACAAAATGACTACAAGGGAAAAAGATATGTGAAGATTTTGGATTATTTGGTGACTTTGGGAAAAAGTTGGAAAAGAAATTAACAGAAGGAACCTGGAAACAAAGACTTATGGACATTGATTGTAGAAATTAAATATAATTTCAATTTTGAGATGAAACTCAAACAATTAGAATATCATGCAAAAGTTCATTTATTTCAGTAATGCAACTTCAAAGGTGAACCGAATATATGAGATAGACTCATTACATGCAAAGCAACATAGTTCAAGCCATGATGTGTCATAATTGTGATGATAATGGCTTATAGTTCATGAAAACCCCAAATCCACCATCTCAGAAAATTAGAATATTGTGAAAAGATTCAATATTCTAGTCCCACTAATCAGCTAATTAAGCTATAACACCTGCAAAGGGTTCCTGAGCCTTTAAATTGTCTCTCAGTCTGGTTCAGTAGGAATCACAATCACAGGAAAGACTGCTGACCTGACAGTTGTGCAGAAAACCATCACTGACACTCTCCATAAGGTGGGAAAGCCTCAAAAGGGAATTGCAAAAAAAGTTGGATGTTCCCAAAGTGCTGTATCACAGCACATTATAGAAAGTTATGTGGAAGGGAAAAGTGTGGAAGAAAAAGGTGCACAAGCAGCAGGGATGACCGCAGCCTGGAGAGGATTGTTCAGAAAAAGTCATTCAAAAGTGTTGGGGACTTTCACAAGGAGTGGACTGAGGCTGGAGTCAGTGCATCAAGAGCCACCACACACAGACGGATCCTGGACATGGGCTTCAAATGTCTTATTCATCTTGTCAAGATGCTCCTGAACAACAAACAATGTCAGAAATGTCTTACCTGGGCTAAAGAAAAACAGACCTGGTCTGTTGCTCAGTGATCCAAACTCCTCTTTTCTGATGAGAGTAACTTTTGCATCTCATTTGGAAACCAAGGACCCAGAGTCTGGAGGAAGAATGGAGATGCTTGAAGTCCAGTGTGAAGTTTCCAGAGTCTGTGTTGATTTGGGGAGGTATGTCATCTGCTGGTGTAGGTCCACTGTGCTTCATTAAGTCCAGGGTCAACACAGCCATCTATCAGGAGATTTTGGAGCACTTCATGCTTCCTTCTGCAGATAAGCATTATGGGGGTGCTGACTTCATTTTCCAGCAGGACTTGGTGCCTGCCCACACTGTCAAAAGCACCAGAACCTGGTTCAATGACCATAGGATTACTGTGCTTGATTGGCCAGCAAACTCGCTTGACCTGAACCCCATAGAGAATCTATGGAGCATTGCCAAGAGAAAGATGAGAGACATGAGACCGAACAATGCAGAAGAGCTCAAGGCCGCTATTGAAGCATCCTGGTCTTCCATAACATCTCAGCAATGTCACAGGCTGATAGCTTCCATGCCACGCCTCACTGAGGCAGTAATTGCTGCAAAAGGGACCCAAACTAAGTACTGAGTACATATGCATGCTTATACTTTTCAGAGGTCCAATATTGTTCTGTGTATAATCCTTGTTTTATTGATTGCATGTAATATTCTAATTTTCTGAGATTATGGATTTGGGGCTTTCATGGGCTGTAAGCCATAATCATCACAATTATGAGAAATCATGGCTTAAACTATCTTGTTTTGCATATAATGAGTCTATCTGATATATTAGTTTCACCTGTTACGTTGCATTCTTGAAATAAATGAACTTTTGCACAATATTCTAATTTTTCAAGTTTCACCTATATACTACAAAAATTAGAAATGGCAATTCAGATTGAAGAAGAGCAAAGAGAATCAGAGGGGAAGGAGTTAAATAAAAAGGTAACCAGCTTTAAGGAACAAATGGAACAACAAAGATAAAAACAGGGAGGGGGGAAGAATTAAAGTTAAAAACTCAAACTTTGATGTGATAATTAAAGAGGGAATTGTTTGGAAAGCTAAACAAAGGAAAAGGAAACAGCAGAAGAGGGAATTACAGAGGAAAGATCGAGAGAGGTAGGGGGACAAAATAAATAATTGGAATGAGAAATAGAGGGAAATAATACAGGAAAAAAGGGGAATTAAGAGAAAGGACTAGAAAATGAAGGGAGGCAGAAAGCAAACAAGAATGAAAAGAAATTATATAGTCAGGAGAGTGAGAGACAATGGGTAGAAGAATAGGGAGGGCGATTCTGCAAGGTAATTTGTTGTGTTATATAAGAATATGGATTTTAAAATAGATAAGATTGGAACTGTTTTTTTTTCTTTAAGGATTGTTGTTAAACAGGATATAGATTTTATTGAAATAGATATAGAAATGGAAATTTATTATAATATTAATTGATATTTAATAAAGCAATGAATAAAGTTAAAATGAATTATGAGAATTGTAATGGAAAGATTAATATCAGTTCTACGATTAATTGAATAGATTAATGTTTTTGAAATATATAGATGGTTTATAAGGTAATTGAGAAAAAGAATACCATGAGGAATCTGACTTAAAATTTATATGCATATATGATATGTAGTAGTTTGGAAAATGTTGTTAGTAATGTAGAATGTGATAATTTATAAAATGACTATACTATGGTAAATTATTATAATGAATTAAAGGGAATAAATTGAAGGAATGTATAAGATAAATAGGTGGCAAGTTCAAATTGACAACTAAAGAGGACAACTTTTTGAATAATTAGAATAAGGATGAAATTTATTGAATAATGAATGGAATAACAGTATGTGATAAAATTGCAAATATTACAGAGAAAAGCAATATGTGTAATGAATATTGAAATGAAATAAGAATCTTAAGATAATATTGTAAGATAAGATATGAGAATATTTTAAGAAAAATGAAATAAGTTATGAACTGGAATTGGATAAAATAAGTGTAATGAACTTAATATTTGAGAATATTCAAAGGAAAATAGAATAAGTAATGTGACATGAAATGAATAAAAAAGATGAATATGTAACCATGGTAATGTTTGTATTGAAATGTACAAACCTGGAACCACACTGTTTACTAAAAGAGATGCTTTTTAAAATATAAAAATGAAAAAAAATATGAAAAAAACAAAAAACAGTGATTAAAGAGATATGAACCATTACTGGACTTTTTGTGAGAAACTGAAATTAAAAGTTGATCTGGGGCTTTGATAATTATGTAGAAAGTTAGCACCCATCCATCTTAGAAAAATGAAATATTTTAGGAAACATTAAAGGCAGAATATTATATTTTTTCCTAAAGGAGAAACATGTTTCTAAAGACAGAAACTCAGAGCTTCAGTTCCCTCCCCCAGCAGATATTTGGTGCCCCTTGAGAAGGACTGGGCCAGCCTATCTATAAAAAAAAAGACCTTCAGTTCCAGGACAATGGGATTATCCTTCAGGGCAAAGGTGGCAAAGCCATTCAGCCACAATAGGAACTACACAACAAGTCCCTTCATTGCATCACAGAGCAAACTTCAAGCAGACAAGCTTCAACCAGACAGAGCTATGACATCTGCATGGCCCCATGGGAGTCTGGTAGCAACCAATAGAATATATTCTGTTGACACAGGAACAAGAAGCTCAAGTTCAAAGCCCAGAGAGGGTATAAATAACCCTCACTCTCCAATCTATATGTTCAGCTGCACCAGCACCATATGCTTGATGGTTCTGCTCCATTAAATCATCTTTCCAATCAGCCTCCATGTTTCCAGTGTGTTTCTCTCCCCTTGGAACTGAACCAGATGAATATTTCTCCCAATAATTAGATATGGGATTATGGAAATAATGTAGACAAATGTCAATCTTAGAGTAAAAGTTTGATATATTTTTTACTTATATCTGTACCAAAGAAAGTTGGAAGTCATTCTTTTTTGGTTTTCCTTCTTTTCCTCTTTCTTTCTTATACTTTCACTCTTTTTCTTTCCTGAGCCTTTTCTTTTTTCAAATCTGTTTTTTTATTTGTTTATCTCTTAGTTTATGGAAGATCAAAGACTGAGCCATTATATTTCTACATTCCTTATTTACAGAAATCGTATCAAAATTTAGAATGAAATCCACTGGGAGCTGTCTCACATAAGCCAGGCTCCGAGTTCCTCTAACCAAAAAGTGTTTATTGATAGAAGATAATATTTATAGCTCAGGGTTGAACTGTGAGGTCCTTGCTGCTCTCTGAGCTTGATGGTTTTCTTGCAGATGTTTAATTACCAAACTAGGTAACATCATCAGTGTTAGAAGGGAGTTATTTTCATACTTACTACTGTCAGCGTTGATCCGTTCCTTCACAAAAAAGTGTTTTGATTTATGCTGGGTCTCCACAGTCTCAGGCAGAGAAAGGCTATTCTGCACCACTCCCTCAAATGTTCTTAAAAATACTGAGTTTCCCAGCATTCCTTCATGAACCTCCAACATGCAAACTGTGGTTACTTATCTTAAAATGAACCCTCTTTACCTGGAGTTTAAAAATTTGCTGTTTAATGAGAAGATGTGTAGCTAAAAGTTAGTCTACATTTAGTCTACATCTGACTTTGGGGATATTTCTTCATAACCAAAGAAAAATGTATTTTCTGTGCAGTTCCCTTGCTCCCTGGATCTGGATGTCACAAAGCAAAGCTCACATTTTGTAATTAACTCTCGTGCCCCATTTTGGCTGGCAGAGTGCTGCAGGAGGCAGTGTGCTGTCATGCCCACCCTGGCCATGTCCACCTTGGCCATGCCCCCCCCACCCTCCAAGATCAAACACAACCCTCATGTGGCCCTCAATGAAATCAAGTTTGACACCCCTGCCTTAATGGTTTAGCATTAATCACAAGACTGGAATTGCCCCAACCACTTCAGTCATGCTGAAAGATAAATCCCCCAAAGGCATTATTTTTCTGCAATTGGGGTACTCCTTTGAGTGGTTTTTCTATGGTAAGTTTGGCCCCAATTTAAACAATTCCTGGAAAAAGAGAGTTTTTCTGGAAGCTGTTGCAGGGCTAATGCCAGGTATTGTTTTAGCGTACACATTTTAGCATTTTTGTTTTTCAAAAGTAAGTCAAGATAATCCTTGACTTCTGAATACAATTGGAATGGGAAATTCCATTGCTAAGTAATGTGGTATTCAAGTCAATCATCATGATTTTACCATCCTTTTTGCTTCAGTTGCTTAGTAGTTCTTTGTATATACTGTTGGTTGATGATAGTAACACTTGATTTTCAGGAATTATGGAATTAGTTTCTTATGCACTTATTCTAGAATTGTATTGGTTTCCTTTACAGAAAAAGCAGATTACTCTCTTTTCTTCAGTGCTAGACATCCTAGTGTTGTTACTCTGATGGAATCAAGTGGTGGTAAAGTGATTTTATTTATACTTCTGAAGTACAAGAACAGAGTTATTCTCTTTCTGAATGATGAAATTAGATCAAACGATTAAGATACCTTTTCATGTATTATTTTTTCTTCAGATACACTTATAGAATGGAAGGATAATAGGATTAAAACACGTCAGCTTACTACAGGTAAATCTTTTAAACATGACAAGTAACATTAAAAATAGTGGAGGTTGTGGATTATTGTCAAAATGAGACATCCACCTAAAAACCAGAATGGGGAGGAAAGATCTGTTCTCTCTGATATAATATTCCACATAACATTTTTAACCCCAATCTCCTCACCTAAAATATTTCTGTTTAGAAGAGGGAAATCTTTTTGGAAAGAAAAAAATGATTGTTTTTGAGTAATGTGTTAATAGAAATGACAGGAGATAATTGGGGTAACTTCCAGAATCCTGACAGCTTCATTGTTTTAGACAAAACAATGTCTAACTGATGTCTAACTGACAAAACTAATGTCTGAACTGATCATAGGCCTAGGTGACTGTCTTTGAGAGATAATGCAATTGGGCCATCATGGTCAGAAAAGGTTCCTTTCTTTTGCTTCCAGGTGCCATTTCAGAACTCCCAAGGGTCTTTAGGGTAAACGATACTGCACTTGTCATCTGCTTCCAGTTTAAATTTGGTCCTCTTCTATCAGTTCATTTGGGCTGTAAATTAATTTTTAGATATTTCCAAGAAAGAAGCACTACCGCATGAGAAACCATAGAACTGATGAGAGCTTTCAATAAATATTTGCCTCCTAAAAATTTGTATTTTGGATAGAGAAACATATGCATAGAACACTATAGGTATAGAAATATTATTTATTGGCCAAGTTTGATTGGACATTTGTCTCTGTGGGATATGGTCTGTCTACTGTATCCCATTTATTTTTGCTTAGCAAAACTCAAAGAAATGAAGCATGTTTTTCCCATCTGTCATCTTATTTTGTCAGTTCTTGGTAGCTCTTTTCACACAGAAAGAACCATATGATATATAATTATTTCCAACATAGCAGTACGTGAATAATGTATGTAAGGATTGATGATGTGATTTTTTAAAAACACAGAGCTCTATTGGGAGCTCTATTCAGGTCAATTACCATAGAAAACATAGCCATAGTGTCTTCTGCTTCAGCAGGGAGTTGGATTAGCTGACCTCCAAGGTCCCTTCCAGCTCTATTCTAATTGAGTTAAACAAGATTACAGGTAGTCCTTGAGTTATGACAGGTCACTTAGCAATGGTTCAACCCAGTTCTGAAGTTGCATATGTTGCAGCACCCCTGTAGTCATTCGGCCTTATGATTGACCAGAGAAATGCTGCAATATGTCCCCACCATCTATTTCCCCACCATCCTCCTGAAATGCATACAGCATTTGTTGGGAGAAAGAGACAATGTGTAGGAAGGGAAGAGTTTTGCTGGCTGCATGCATTCACTGGGAGAAGGAGATGAGCCCCTAGGAAGGGCAGAGTTTAGTCTCTGCCTGTATGCCTTCCGTCCTCCCACCATTAGCCAGGGACTGAAAGCAAACAGCAAGGAGGGGAAGGAAGATATCTCTGCTTCACCATTTGCTTTTGCTGGTGGAGTGAAGGTTAACATCTAGAAGGAGAGCGGAGCTGACATTGAGGCAATACGACTGAATCCCTAGGGGCTCCTGGGGAGTACATCAAAATCCTGACAGCCGGTGGTCTATTGGCTCTAAATTGCCCAGAGGGATGACAATCGAGTAGAGGACACTCTGCTGATCTCAGAGACACCACAATATTCCTGGTAGATCCAGAGATAGCCTCTCTAGTTGACTTGAAAGGAAAGCAGTCATCATGAACTGCTACAAGGCTGGGGCAGTCTCTCATGGAAAGAAGAAAAAAGAAAGTGTGGTCAATCTAGGTGAGAACTTAAAACTTTTTAAATATCAAAGCAAAGAGCCCCCTGGGAAGAACAGGAAAAAGAGAAAGCCACAATTAAAGGGTGGTGGGTTGATATCCCCCCCCCCCGCCCCCTGGAAGAAAGTGGTGAGGAAAGCAGTTTTTGGTGCAAATAGAAAGAGGAAGCCATTAATTACGGAGTAAAGAACAGAAAATACTTTTAAATTCTTTTAAAAACTGGACTGGACTGGACTGTTTGAACTTACAGAATTAAGCTAAGAAGACGAAGAAAAGAAAATTGGATTTACTTTTGTTCTTGAATTCCTTTTTTTCCTGACTTTTTATATAAGTATAATTTTTAAAGTTAAAAGAAAAAGCAGTGCAACAGTGCCACCTACAGGGAAGAAGAATTCAAAAACAGAGAGAGAAGGAGATATGATTATTGGACTATTAAGCTGACCTTGACAGCTGTAAAAAGTGAAGATAAAGATATAATTGTTTGCAGAGACAGAGGGTTACACTGAGAATGTATATTGAAAACAGTGTAACTCTTGGACACTAAAAGAAACAAAGAAGACACACAGAAACAGAAACCAGAACTCCTTCTACTGAACTGTTTGGATTATTTTTTTTTGTGAGTTGCTTTGATTAATGTGACAAAATTGCACTGTGGAATTTAGCAAAGAGAAGCAATTGAAGGCTGGATGCTGAGACTTGGTGATATAATGTGAATTGTAACTGGATCATTAAATCATATCCTTCCTAGCAGATATTAACATACAAATCTTATATTTTTTCTTTTTTTCTTTCCTTTTTGAATATCTTTTTACTATTTTTTTCTTTTTTTCCTTTCTTTTTCTGTACTTTTCCCTTTTTTTAAAAAAAACCTAATTTTTGTCTTTTCCTTTTTATTATATACAATTTTACAAGGAGATGGATATTGCTTCTTTTCTCTCTCCTTGCTTTCTTTCCTTTTGTTAGCCATTTTCATTATCAATTTTTTTTCACTCCCTTGCAGCTAGTTATGAAGGGGGAAAATTATATTTATTTTTACTTTTGATTTATAATTGATTTTTTTTTAACTTTGGATACTACTTTTACCTTCTCTTTGGATTTACAACATTACTTATATGGAATACATAGGATTAGAGTAGTCGTTCCCAAAGTGGATGGCACCACTCCCTGGGGTGAATGCCCTAGGGGGCGCTAAGAGGCAAGGGGGGCGGCTGGGGGGGTCTAAGAGGTGGCAAGGGGCGTTCGAGGTGCCGGCCCTGCAGGTTCATCCATTGACTAGCACGACTCCGGAGCCAGTGCCTCCCATGCAGAAGCCGTGGCACATTATGTGCCACCATGGCCGCGTTCGACATGCCACCCCCTGCCGCCTCTTAGCGCCCCTCTGCTGCCCACTTGGGGATTCTAAGAGGTGGTAGGGGGGCAATCAAGGTGCCGGCTGGCCCTGCAGGTGCACCCATTGATTGGCACTGCTCCGGAGCCAGCGCCTCCAATGGGGAAGCGGTGGCATGTTATGTGCCGCTGCGGCCATGTTTGACACGCCGGCCCCTGCCACCTCTTAACACCCCTCTGCTGGCCCCCTTGGGGATGCTAAGAGGCAGCAGAGGAGTATTCGAGGTGCTGGCCCTGCAGGTTCATCCATTGACTGTTGTACCACACTGGAACCAGCGCCTCAAATGCGGCAGCGCATTGGGAAAAGCAGCCACTACCACTTTCCCAAAGTGCCACCACTATTGCATTCTGTCTGTCTGTCTGTCCATCTGTCCATCCATCCATCCAAAAGGTCTGTATGTTTGCCTGCCTGCCTTCCTGCCTACCTACCTACCTTTCTGTCTGCCTACCTACCTATCCATACAACCATCCAAAAGGTCTCTGTCTTCCTGCCTGCCTGCCTGCCTACCTACCTACCTATCTACCAATCTATCTATCTATCTATCTGTCTGTCTGTCTGTCTGTCTGCTGCCTGCCCCCCCTCCCCCTCCATATTTGAAGTGCCACCCCCGCAAACACATTGGGAAAGTAGAGCAAAGCCAGTCTGGGAGGGAGGGAGGGAGGGAGGGAGGGAGGGAGGGAGGGAGGGAGGGAGGGAGAGAGAGAGAGAGAGAGAGAGAGAGAGAGAGAGAGAGAGAGAGAGAGAGAG
>BLBF01000052.1:2118941-2193695 GCA_015471245.1 Laticauda colubrina
GAGAGAGAGAGAGAGAGAGAGAGAGAGAGAGAGAGAGAGAGAGAGAGCTGATGCATCAGATTGAATGAGGCCTAGTTTAGACTGAGGCCCTTTTCCACTTTGAAACTTCTTTGCCAGCATATTGAAACCTCCTTGGCTTCTATTAAAAGTTTTGTGGATGAAACATTGTCAAGACTATCAGGAAGCTCTCACATTTTGTTGAGGCTTTAAACAGGATCCATTGGACCAGATCTCCACCCTAAAAATTACTTTTCCCCAATGTATTACAGTGCCAATTCTAAAGAAGGCAAAACCAAAATGCACTGATAAATTACGAGCACACACACACACACACACACACACACACACACACACACACTCCCTTCTAACCCTGCTGGAGCAGGTGATTGGACTAGAATAGATATCTCATTATCTTTCTCCTCCCTCTCTCCCTCCCTCCTTCTTTATTTCTTTTTCTTTCTGTCCTTCCTTTCATCCTCCTTCTTTGCCTGTCCCTTTTTCTTTCTTTCCTCTTCTCTTTCTTTTCTTCCTCTCTTTCTCTCTTTCTTTTCTCTCTCTCTTTCCTTCTCTCAGGCTCACCCCTTTAGATCAGGGGTCGCCAAACTTTTGGACTTCAGGGACCACCAAACTCATAATTTTAATCCCGGAGACTACTAATATGAATTTTGACTGACAGTGGCTTTCTGGTGTTGGTGGGAGAGAGAGAGAGAGGTCTATTCCAACTTCTCTCTCTCCCTTTCTCTTTCACACACAGGAAGGGGTGGGATTTAGATCCCTGATTTAAAGTTGTCAAAACTCCAAAAACAGATGAAGTAGCTCTGGGGAGGCCAGTCATAAATTAGAACACTTGCTAAACAACTGGCCATTAAGTAAGAACCACTTGTATTTTGTTTGCCAGTCACATGATCAGCAAGCCACACCCTCAAATTAGGCCATGCCCACAGAAATTTGAATCCCACCCCTGGGTGGGGGGCACCGAGGATGAGTTTGTAGCACCAAGGAGGTGGTAGACTTAAAAAGTTTGGGAACCACTGCACTACAGCATATATTACAGTATTCTAGGATGAGGCATTTACCTTTCTTCAACTTTGTTCTCCTGTAGGAGATATCCTGCGGTCAACCTTCATCTTGCAAGAGTCCTTTAGGTGTGAAGGGAGTAACTTTTATGTTTCTGACTGTCTGGCATATTGGGAGTGAGACTATGTGGCATTTTGTTAAGCCTCCAAGGAACTGTTATATATGAATGGAATTATTTACTATCAAAAATTCTAACTAATTTCACACCCAATTATTTAAAGATAGTTTTCCAAGAAATTTAGTTTTACATTGAACTCATTATTTTTCTCCAAAAATGAAAGATAAAACAGAATTAGATATATTGAAAATAAAAGGTATGTGTCCTAAAATGATAGTTCCATGTTGCTTATCATTCCTTTCTGATGGAGTTTAATGAAACTCACCATGTGATGTCCCAGTACTCTATCTTTTCCTATATGTAACTATGAGGAGGAATATTTGATAAATTTATAGTGGCTCTTCTCACGATATATTTCATCCAGCCAGCCAGATCTTTTTAATAGACTGCATATAGGTAATTGTCCTATGACCGTAGTGATTTAAAAAGTCACCCATCATTGAAATGAATTATTAAATGAATTATTTGAAATAGCACAAAGCTTTTCTGCATTACTGTTATTTTAACAATTATTAAACCAACAATGGTTAGATAATTCTAGAAGATACAAGTTATTAGTGATAATTACTACAAACATTCTAACTGAATCAAAACACACTGTATTGATGATATAAATGTCTGTATACTTCTCAAAGCTTCAGGAGATCATCAGTATGCTCCACTAAAGGCCTTATCCTTTTCTCTATATACCTCTGTAAAACTCGTGGCACCCTAATTTCTGTTTTATTTTATTTATTTATTTTATTTGTCAATCGCTTACAAGATAATAGGTATAAATACAAACATGAAATGGAAACATATAAGAAAAATAAAAAGAATCAATAGGACAGGGATGGTAGGCATGCTGGTGCGCTTATGCATGCCCCCTACAGACCTCTTAGGAAAGGGGTGAGGTCAATAGTAGACAGTCTAAGCTAAAGCTAAAGTTTTTGGGGTTTGGGGAAGAAACCACAGAGTCAGGTCGAATATTCCAGACATTGACCACTCTGTTGCTGAAGTCATATTTCCTGCAATCAAATTTGATGCAGTTAACCTTGAATTTGTATCTATTGTGTGCTCTTGTATTGTTATGGTTGAAGCTGAAGTATTCATTGACAGGTAGGACATTGAAATTTTATGTACTATACTTAGATCGGACCGAAGACGACATAGTTCTAGGTTTTCTAGGTCTAGAATTTCAAGTCTGGTGGCATAAGGTATTCTGCAACGAGCAGAGGAGTGGAGAACTCTTCTTGTGAAATATTTCTGGACTTTCTCAACTGTATTAATATCAGATATGTAATGTGGGTTCTAGACTGATGAGCTGGATTAGAGTATTGGTCTAGCAAATGTTTTATATGCTCTAGTTATTAGTGTAATATTACCAGAGAAAAAGCTACATAAGATTAAGTTAACAACTGTTAACGCCTTTTTGGCTATGTAGTTACAGTGGGCTCTAGCACTTAGATCATTAGAGATAAGTACTCCAAGGTCCTTGACAGAGTTTGGATCATCAACAAGGTCTTGACTTGTATTTTATTTTCTGATTTTTTTTTTGCCAATATGTAAGACAGAGCATTTATTTGTTGAGATTTGAAGTTGCCATTTGTTTGACCATTCTGATACAGAGTCGAGGTCTTTTTGAAGAGTAGCAGGATTGTCTGTGGTGTTGAATAGCTTTACATCATCAGCAAAGAGAATGCAGTTGCTCTTAAGATGATCACAGAGGTCATTTATGTAGAGTATGAAGAGAGTTGGTTCTAGAACACTGCCTTGGGGGGCTGTTGACAGATACACAATTTGATAGGATGCTCCCAATTTTGACCATTTGTTGCCTGTTTAACAGGAATGCTTCTATCCAGTTATGCAGGTGTCCAGAGATACCATAAGATTTTAGTTTATCGTGTACCACTGAATCAAAGGCTTTACAGAAGTCTGTATAAATTGCGTCTATTGCTTTGCCCTGATCGAGTTGTGTAATCCATATGTTTTTGCAGTGTAATAGTTGCAGATTACAGGATAGTTTTTTTCTGAAACCAAACTGTTTATTAGAGAGTAGGTTGTTTGTCTCTAAGTGGAGGATAATGGATTGATTAATAATTGATTCCATGACTTTACAGGTGATGCAGCATAAAGAGATTAGTCTGCAATTTTCATCTAGGTTGGGGTCTGTTGTACCCTTCTTTTTTTGGACATATTCTGAGTGCAGGTAGAAGATGTTTTATTAGCTATTCTATAGCATTTATAGACTTTATGATACCAACATATAGCTACTGTCAGATAACTTTGTATTTCTCTGATCCAGCGTGAATATGATGTCCTACTTTCTTATTTGGACAAAAGTTTTCTTAAATGCATGACTTGTGATGCTTTGCTGTAACAACAAAGCAGAGGCTAGGATCTGCCCTACTATTCCTGGCTGCTTTTGACTCTTTCCCTTCTTTCTTTCCACAGTTTGGACCACAGGAATTATTATATGCTTATGTAATGATTCATACTTTGTGAAACAGGCATTATGTGGGTGCTGCATGGGAGTGGAGATCTTACAAGAAACTGCTACACATATGTAAAAACAGTCCTGCCTGATAGGCAGTTTGTGTGACATAGCTGAAATGGAATTCTAATTTGTCAACACCCTCCATCAGTTATTTTTAAGCAAAGCAAGAGAGATAGTGAATAAGAATGAGCAAGGGGTTGAAATAACATGAGAGAGATAGCTGCAGAAAATAATCATGGAGCAAGAGAAGGACAAAGGATCAAGAAATTGTAAGAGAAGGAAAGTGAGTGACGCACAAGAGAGAAAAATGAGAGTGAAAACAGAAGATGGAGAGAGAAAGAAAAATAAAAAATGGAGAAAAAAACAATATGAGTGCAAGGAAGCTGCAATTCCTGGTCTGCAGGATGAATGGAAGCTTCCTTATAAAGCAGATCTAAAAGATGGCCAAACTCCAGGGTCTACTCATCTGTCAGATTTTGTCCCTCCCTCAACCTGAGGTGATGTTAGATAGAACAATTGGAACTTGTTTTACTTGCCAGGCAGGTAGGAATAGGGAAACTACAACCATCAATCACTGCTGACCCACATTCAGTTCTTAGGAATCTACTGATTTTCCATGTTAATGAGGAAGGCTGTGAGGACAGACCAGATTTATGCTGGCACACATTGTGCTACTTCACAGATTGATGGCCTTAAAACTTTTTTTCAGCTATCCTTCTTTTCTTTCCTTTTTTGCGGGGATAGGTGATGGAAGTGCATCAAGGAACCAAGCTGTTTAGGTGCAAGTTTTGTTCTAAAAGAAAAAAATCCTTTCTTTTAGATTTTAATAAGGTAGATATATGAATTAATTAGATTGCTACCTCACATGAATTTGGTTTTGAAATGTTGGTTCCAGATGACCCACCAAACTTCATTGCCAAATAAGGATTTCAGTTTGGTTCTTTCTGATCTGAGTTCATTGTTTTTTCTTATTATACCTGACCTGGTATCACATAGTAATTAAAAACTTTGAAGACTGTTGGGCTTCAGTATCCTTCTGTTTCTGTGTTGATGAGGTATGTTAGAGATTAAAGTTGCTGTGGGAGTTTATGGAAAATCCCTTCTTCTTTATTTATGGTAGAGCTGAAAATTCAGAACTAGAATTTTTAAAAAGAATGGATGAAATAATCTTGCTTACTGGCATGAGCAAGAAAAGGACCGAGACCCCTGGCTCCCAGGACTGTGAATGCAAAGAAATTGTGGAGTCTGTCACTGTGCCTTTATCTCAGCACTACTTGGCTCTAGGGGATTATAGACGAGCTTTTTATTACCTGTTGGAATCTGCATCTGCTTATGTCAACCACTCCCACAACTACATGGTAAGTAGGAACACCCATTCTTTTCTCTTCCAACCAGCTTCTTCATTTCTCCTACTCTAGATCACGGATGTCAAACTCACAGCATCACGTTGCTATCAGGTGATGTTCATAATGTTTTTCCCATTCATGGAGCTGGATGAGCCTGCACATGATGTATCTGGCCTTCTAGTCAGTCTTGACTCCTGGCAATTGCCTGGATTAGTCCTGGAAGTTTTCTTGGCAGTGATTTTCATTGTTTCCTTCCTAGAGCTGAGAGAAATGACTGAGCCAAGCTCACCCAACTTGTGCCTAAGACGGAGTCTGATGTCCTCAGTCATTATATCCAACTGTTTATCTATGAATATAAATGATCTGTTTACAGATTAAAGTAACCTTTTCTATGTAGCTGAAAAGCAGTTACAGCACTGTTCAAATCCGAACAGGAGTTTAATAGAAAAATTACAAGAAAAAATGAAGTGCTCTAAATTCATTTTCCTTGCCAAAACCTTTGTAAAAAAAAAGATTGGAGAATGTTCAAAAAATTGTAACAGACTGCAACAGTATGAGTCAATCTAGCATGCTGACAGCTAATGAATGATATGTCAAGCTTTTATTATGCTAAATTTTAGTGCTAGGGGAACATGCCACTTGGCAAATCAGCATATTTAGTTCCCCACTTTTATATTTAAAGTAAGCTTGTTCTCTCTTTTCTGTCTGAGTGGGTATGACTAACCAAAATACTGTTAAACCTGGCAAGTTGTTGGGCCTTGCCAAAATAACAAAGGCCCAAATCACTTCCCCCTCTGTAAAAAAACTGAACTGGTTTACCAGATTATCTTTTTCTATATGGTGAATAGATTCTAGATGGTGAATACATGCTACGTCTTCATCCTTGATTCACCTCCTCTATGGTATCTGAGTATTTGTTTTTGAAAATTTATAACATATGGTGAGGGAATTGATAGTAGTTGGGGATCACCATATATCATGCAGAAATGAATTTTTCCTGTTCTGTTATTCTTATTTGAGGCCTTTACATATCTGAATACAGCAGAGAGCCTCTTGAGATCTTCAGAATTCAAGCATAAACTCATTAACCAATTTGAGGTGTCCATTTTGTACAGCCTGAAGGGAGAGGTAAGACAATTGTGTCTGGCTATAGCCATTTGCATACTTACCTCTTCTCTGAATACAGTAAAACCCACTAGAATATCCCATTCTCTACAGCTGCTCAGTCAGAAGTACAGTATTACTTCAGTTGTCATTTTATTATATGTCTCCTTCATGCCACTTGCTGTAACAGAAATTCTTCCATTGCTACTTTTAATGATCAGTAAGCCTCTCCCTACATTTAGATTTATTAGAGAAATGTCCTCAGAAGCTTTTCACAATCAGTTCGTTGATTTGTCAGATACAATGCACCCCTTGATCTTGCTGGTTTTTTACAAGGCTTCTTGATATAATTCTGACATATCCTTTATCTCCCTGTGCTCTTTCCCCCATCTCTGGGGCACCCATGAAAACAGAGAAGATACACAGGAAGCAGGTAGAAGACCCTACAAAGTGCTGTGTCTTCTGCTTCTATGCTATATAATGATACAAAAATAATTTCATAGAAGTGTTTAGTACAAAAGAAGTCTCATTTTTTTTTTTTGGCTGATTTAAATATACTTGTATTTTAAGCAGAGGTGGTATTCAGCAGATTCTGACCAGTTCTGGAGAACCAGTGGCAGAAATTTTGTGTAGTTTGGAGAACCAGCAAATACTACCTCTGATTGGAGATTTTACAGTATCCTTCCCCATCAAGCCATGCCCACAAAACCAGTAGTAAAAATGTTTGAATCCCACCACTGGTTTTAAGTAGATTTAGCCATTCTGCAAGATCATGATTTTATGAGGAGAGGTCTTCACACATTTTTAGGCATCATAAAGGAGATATACAAAAAAATCATAATTTCTTTTATTATTATCTGTCTGTATGTCTATAGGTCTGTTACAATATGGGTCAAATTACTTCTGCAAAAAAACTGCTAAAGAAGGCTTTGAGCTTACTGAAGAAAAGCTTCCCAATAACTGTTGTAGGAGCCTTTTGCATGTTTATGGTGGAAACCTCCAAACATTTGTCTCATCAGAACAAACAAACTTTATGGCAAATATCCAGTGGGTAAGGATACTCACAAACTGTTTATAAAGGCTGAGGGTAAATGGGCTGCAGTGGAGAAGGGAGCAGGAATTGGAAGGTACCTTGGTCTTCTAGTCCAACCCCCTGCTTAAGCAGAGACCTTATACCTATAATGGAGAACCTATGACATGCAGAGCCCTCTTTGCAGGCATGCGAGCTATCACCCCAGCTCAGTTCCATTGCACCTGTGCACATGCATGTGCCTCCTACTTGTCAGCTGATTTTTCAAGTTATGCCATGCATGTGCAGGGCGGGGCGCTTGCGGGAGATACATGCACATGCATGGGGGCAGGGGGTACAAGGAGGGTGCGGCGCAGCCCCCCACATTCCCTGTTTTGAGCCTAGTAGGGGGGGCCTACTTGCAGCCTCCAGGGAGCAAAGATGGGGTGTGTGGGGGGTGCGACCCATTTTTGCTCCCAGGATGCTGCAGAGAGCATTACTAGGCTCAAAACAGGGAGTGCAGGGATCACGTGTACATGCACAGGGGTGGGGGGGTGGAGTATGGGGGGTCATGTATGCATGCACAAGCAAGTGGGGCGAGCAGGAGGGGTCGTGTGCACATTGCATTATGTGGGTGCAGGCACGCATGTGTGCTATTACATGCGTATGCGTGCTCTTTTAGCACATGATGACAAAAAGGTTAGCCATCACTGCCCTATAGCATTCTGGATAAAATGGCTGTCCAATCTCTTCTTTAAAAACTCCAGTGATGGAGTACTCACAACTTCTGAAGGCAAGCCATTTCACTGGTTGATTGTTCTCATTGTCAGGATTATTTTCTTTAGTTCTAGGTTGTTTCTCTCCTTGATTAGTTTCCACCCATTGCTTCTTGACTTGCCTTCTGGTGCTTTGGAAAATAGGTTGACACTCCCCCTCATCTTTGTAAGAGTCCCTCAAATATTGCAACCATTCTATTATGTCTCTCCTAGCCCTTCTTTTCACCAGCCAAATTCCTACACTCAAACAATAAATATCGAAAGCAATCATTAATAAAAATAATCATTCAAATATGCAAAATACACAGGAGAGAATGAATAACAGAATAAGAGAGTTGTAAAGGACTTTTTAAGTCTTCTAGTCCAACCCACTACTTAAGCAGAAGACCCTACACCCATGATGGCAAACCTATGGCACGCAGAGCCACTTCTGCTGGCGTGCAGAAGTTGCTTGAAAGAGCCCCACTGCGCATGCGTGTGCACTGCCTGACCAACAACTGATTGTTGGGTATCTGGTGCACCTGTGCAAGGGGCAGGATGTGTCTGGGAGATGTATACACATGCACAGAGATTTGCGGGATGCACAGGGGGATTGTGCGCACATGCACACGGGACAAGGGGTGTGTGCACATTGCCTACTGGGTGCTGGCACAGGAGACAAAAAAGGTTAATCACTACTGCCCTACACCATTTCTAGCAAGTGACAATCCAAGTCTCTTCTTGAAAGCCTCCAGAGATTAACTTCTAAGGACAAGCTGGTTGATTGTTCTTACTGTCAAAAAAAATTCTACTTATTTCTGGGTTGAATTTGTTAGTTTCCATCCATTGTTCCTTGCATGGTCTTTCGGTGCTTTGGAAAATACGTTGTCCCTCTCCTATCTATGACAGCCCCTCAAATATTGGAACACTGTTATTAAAAAAATTGATCAGATTTTTTCCCAACCCTCAGGTGCCAACAGATTTTTGAAAGATATTATAGATTAACAGAATTGGAAGGGATTTTGTAGGTCATCTAGTCTAATCCCCCACTATTACCAGGTCTTCTCTGGTCCTTTTCTTCACTAAACTAGCTATGCCTACTTCTTACAACCATTTTTCATGTTTTAGCCTTCACGTATGTAATCATCTTTGTCTGAGATTCTTCTTTTGAGAATCTCAACATGTTTTTCACAGTGTGGTGACCCAAACTGGATGCAGTATTCTACATATGGCCTTACAAAGGCTTCATAGAGCAGTACTAGTACCTCATGTGATCTTGATTCAGTCCCTCTGTTCATGCAGTCTAGGATTGCATTGGCTTTTTTTTTTTTTTTAAGATTTTTATTAGTTTTCAATAAACAAACATATACCAACAAAACACAAAACATCAAAACATAAAACTTCTTTTTGGAAAGCGGCTTAGTCCCGGGTTACATCTTTTTATGCAGACATAAATTCAAAATTCATGCTCACTTTTTATCCCATTTCATATCTTATTTACCATTCTACATTTTCGAGATAGCTTCTCCCCTCTTTTCGCTCTCTTAATTCTATTTTATTTATTTCATCTCAATTTAAATCATTAGGCATATTCCTTTTGTCTGTTCTATTTCAATATTCTATTATCTTTTCTCATTAACACAAAATTTCTCCTGTAATCACTGACTGAAGTATGACGCCTTTAAATCTTTCCCCTAAATTTGACACTTAAAATAATATATACTTTTCATTCTGATTCTGCTTAGTACATTCTAAAGATACTTACATTATAAAATAAAAAAGAATAATAAGTTTATAATATAATTAAAACAATAATCCATAGCAAATTAAACTCTATTATTAAATCCAGTTTTCTAACATTATTTCAGATATAAATACAACAATATAATCTTATGTACTTTTGCAGAGTCTTTTTTTAATCATATTTTTACCCACTATTTCTGAATATCTCATTAACACTAAGTGTCTCCTATAATGACATATATTGAATATATGTCAATATATATATAATGACATATATTGAAATATAATGCCTTCAAATCTTTCCCCTAAATTTAACTTAGAATAATATATACTTTTCATTCTGATTCTACTTAATACATTCTGAAGCTACTTACTATATTATAAAATAGAAAAGAATAATAAGTTTATAATATAATTAAAACAATTTTTCTAACATTATTTCAAATATAAATACAACAATACAGTCTTATGTACTTTGCAGATTCTCTTTTTTAATCATATTTTTACCCACTATCTCTGAATAGATCCTATTTCTTTAAGCCCCTGTCACACAGCACCAACGGATGGAAAGAGGATGTAAAATGGAAACACTTGCCATCCATTGGTTAACGCGATGCATCCGTCCTGTACTCACTGCGTCCGTTTTTCATACTCTCTATCCATCCAGCATCCGTCTATTGACATTTCATCCGCTCAAAAAGTTTTGAGCTGCACAAAACTTTTTCAGCAGAAAATGTATCTAACACGTCCGTTCTACATCCGCTATGCATACGGGGAACATCCGTTAGACGTCCATCATCATCCGTTACATGTCCGCTATATCCTCTAGGCATCCGCTGCGCATTCGCGCAACTCGCATCCACTCCAGTGGAAAATGGACACAGGGAGGAAGTGAAACGGATGCGGAACGGACACGCAGCGTTAGTAGCACGGTCGTAGAAAGGATGAAAGCGGATGCAGCTCGCATACAAAGCACTAAAATGGAAAAAACGTTTGTATAGGAGATGTATCTCGGATATTTAGGATGTCTGCAGGATGCCTAGAGGATGCAAAAGGACACCTAGTAGAAAACCTATATTTCCTATAAAAAGGGGGAGAAATCACGTGGATCTCACTATCAGTCCAGCAGCCCTGCTGTGCAGACCTCTGCAGCCTTCATCTGACTCTTGCTCTTCCACAGCATCCAGTCATCTCCACCATGGATCGTCACACACTCCTTTTGGTAGCCACCATCGTTCTACAACAGTGCGAAGCCATCTACAGACTCTTTCACCTGTTCTACGCGAAGAAAAGGAGGCGTCCAAGAAGTGTCTGGGTCCGAAGATGGATCGTGAGAAGAGCCGAGTACAGACTGTATAACAAGCTGATGGTGGAGCTGAGGAACGAAGACCCTTGTGCATTCCAGAACTTCATGAGGATGCTGCCAGCCATGTTTGACGAAGTTGTGGAGCGGCTGAAACCCAGGTTGACCAAGCAGAGCACCAACTTCCGGCCCAGCCTGGACCCTGGGCTGAAGGTGGCACTGACTCTGCGCCACCTGGCCTCAGGGACCACCTACAGGAGCATGCAGTACGGCTGAAGGGTGCCACACAACACCATCAGCATTGTGGTCAGAGAAGTGGTGCAGGCCATCATCGAAGAATCCCTGGAGGAGCTCCTCCAGTGCTCCTCCACTGAAGAAGGCTGGAAGAAAGTTGCAGAGCAGTGGTATCAGAAGTGGAACTTCCCCCACACCATTGGAGCCATAGATTGGAAGCACGTGGCCTGCAAACCTCCAGCCAAGTCAGGGCCCACTTATCACAATTACAAGGGCTTCTTCAGCATCATCCTCTTCGCCATGGTCGATGCTGACTACAAGTTCATGTACATCAATGTTTCAGACAACGGGTCATCTTCAGATGCCCAGGTATACAACGCCAGTCACCTCAAGGAGGGGCTAGAACGCAACCTCATCATGGGCTTCCCAGATCCAGACCCACTGCCCAACGACACACAAGATGTGCCCTACTTCATCGTGGGGGATGACGCCTTCTCCCTCAGAACCTACCTCATGAAGCCCTACATTTCCAGATGCTTCACCCGTGAAGAGAGGATCTTCAACTTCAGGCTGTCCAGGGCAAGGCGGGTGGTGGAGAACGCCTTTGGCATCCTGGCCAACAGGTTCCAGGTACTTCTCACCACCATGCAGCATTGCCCACAGACCGTGAGGAGGATCGTGGAAGCTTGCTGCATCCTGCACAATCTCATGCGCACCCGCTACCCAGTGTTGCAGAACAGGCTCGTGGACCTCCAACAAGGCTATGGGGACATGGAGCCTGGGGAATGGAGGCAAGGGCAAAACCTGATAGATACTGTGGATGTGCAAGGCCCCAACAGAGCTTCATGTGAAGGGAAGAAGCTCAACCTCCTGAAACACTGGTGCAACTCCCCAGCTGGAGCAGTGGAGTGGCAAGACAGGATGGTAGATACTTAATGGATGCTTCCTTGAGCCTGTCGCATCACACTGATGAGATTGTGCCAAGTATGTTGAGTGGCCCTACAATGAACAGGACATTTAATAAAGAGTTGTGTTTATGTTGAAATGTGTTGATGAATGATTAAATTGTTATTGATAATAAAGGGCCATAGGTGTGGCACCTGGGAGGGTGGACCATGCAGTCCCACTATGCTTGCACTGAAGGTTTATCTATCCCACAGCTATCCTTACCTATCCCAAAGGTATCCCTGCCCATCCCACAGCTATTTCCCATCCCACAAGCATGCAAAGGCTTAAACCATTTCGAAAAGTTTCCACCAAGACTTTATTGACTAAAAGAACTGAAGCAAGTGTGTGAAGCAAAGATAATCTTTATTAATAACAAACTGTAAAAGCAAAATGACCCAAGTAAATTGTCCCAAGCAAAAATAAAGTGAACAGGTAGCAACCCAGTCTCTGGCACTCTTCTCAGTCACTCTGAGGTGTGCCCATAGTCTCAAGGGTGAAGGGTGCAGGTGCTGTGGAGGTGGCTGCTGCTGGAGTGCTGGTCTGAAGCGCTACTGGGGTGCCTGGCCCCGAGAGGACAACAGGGGACAGTGTGTGGAGGAAGCTCTCAGACAGCTGGCTCAGTCCTGTGATGTTGAGAGCCCCTTGCTCCATGACATGGGGTGTCAGTCCCAAGACCGATGACAGATGTTCTGAGGCCAGGCTTGGCTGTGGGGTGGAGGAAGGAGGAGTGTAGTGGGGCTGTCTGGTCTGCAGGTGAGCAAGGTGAGGCGTGGGTGGCATCTGTGGTGTGGGTGGCATCTGTGGCATGAGTGGCATCTGTGGCGTCGGTGGCATCTGTGGCATCGGTGGCACCGGTGGTGCACGATGAACCTGTGCCTGGACTGGGAAGGGCTGCCTGAGCTGCTGGAACTCCTGGTAGCCGTAGCCTTGGTAGGTGAGGGCCTGTGGAAAGCCTTGGAAGGGCTGTGACATCACCTGGGGTAGAGGAGCAGACCTGGACTTGGTCGGAGCAGGTTCAGCTGGGCCTGGAGGGTTGTGCAGAAAACCGGTGAACCTCTCCTTTATCACCTGGTACTGTGATTCGGACATGTCCATGAGGGTCTGGTTGACGTAGGTGAGGGAGGGCTTGCAGTTTGAGGATGGTACGTCGGTGTGTACCAGCTGAGAGAGGAGATTTACACTGCTTTTGATGGTGTCCCTGATCTCCAGCAGGACAGTGTAGCTCTGCCCCTCCGGTCTGGCTCTCTGCCTGCTTTCTGTGGAGGTGGAGCTGGGGGTGAATGTGGGTTAGTCTCTGATAGAAGTGCCCTCTCCTTGCTCCAACTGCGTCAGGGGGTCCTCCACACGCTCCACCACGGGGAGTGCAGCTGTCAGGGGGGTCTCTGTCGTGGGACGCTCCACAGATACCTGCCTGGACACAGGAGCTGACTCTTGGCCAGAAGAGGACTGGCTCTCTGTGGGTAGCCTGAGAGAGAGGGTTGTCAGAGGGGCTGCTCCTCGGTGGCAGATCTCACCCTCCAAGAAGCTGCACTTGGCCATCACGTAGGTCTCCCGGTCGGTGAGCTTGACCGTGGACTGGCCAGATTTCTTGAGATGCAGCTTCCCGTACCAGATGTGCATGTGCTTCCACCAGCCGAGGAGCACCTCCGAAGTGTAGCCCAGGCTCTCCGCTTTCTCTCTCCAAGCAGCCTGCTTCCTTTTGGTGTCTCGATAGAGCCTGTGTCCCTTCCGCCATAGATACTCGTTCTCCCTCAGCCACTCAAGCACCTCATCCTCATGTTCCTCTTCGATGGAATATTGCCTCCTCTCCCGTTCTCGCGTATGCCTCTTCCTCCCTCTGGCAGGGCCATCTGGGCCCTCATCAGAGGGGCTTCAAGGTTCTGGGGCTGCTCCACCACACCACCAGCAGCAGCAGCAAGAACAACAGTAGCAGCAAAAGTAGGACCAGCAGGACCAGCAGCACCAGCAGGACCAGGATCAGCAGCAGCAGAGTAAGCACCAGCAGCACCAGCAGGACCAGCAGGGCCAAGATCAGCAGCAGCAGAGTAAGCACCAGCAGCACCAGCAGAACCAGCAGGACCAGGAGCAACAGCAGGACCAGCAGGACCAGGAGCACCAGCAGGACCAGGAGCACCAGCAGGACCAGGAACAGCACCAGCAGAGTAAGCACCAGCAGAAGCACAAGTACTAGGAGCAGCGCCAGCAGAGTAAGCCCCAGCAGAAGCCCCAGCACCAGGAGCAGCGCCAGCAGAGTAAGCCCCAGCAGAAGCCCCAGCACCAGGAGCAGCGCCAGCAGAGTAAGCACCAGCAGAGGCACCAGCACCAGGAGCAGCGCCAGCAGAAGCACCAGCACCAGAAGAGTCAGCCCGAGCAGTAGAAGCACCAGCAGAAGCAGAGTCAGGGCCAGAGGATGGGATGGTGGCCCTGTCCTTCTTGCCAGGGCTGGCAGCAGATGGCACAGGCTTCCTCTTCTTCCCCATGATTGTTGGCTGGAGCTGTGTCTGGCAGCAGGTCTTTCCTCTGAATGGTGACCTGCTTGCGAGCTGCATCCTTTTATATCCACGGGGCTGACGCAATGCATCCTCCCCGCATGCGCAGTGAACGCTTTGCATCCGCTAGGCATCCGCTAGGCATCCACTCCTTCCGTTGCGCGTCTGCTTCGCTGTGCTCCCCCGGAAGCCCTGCGGATGTGCCATCCACTTCCATCCGCTTCCATCCACTAGGCTTCCGTGGAGCATCCGCTTATCATCCTCGCTACGTCCTCTCCCCGTCCGTTCCTTTCCGTTGTTCTCCGCTCTGCTTATGCAAATTTGGGGTACTTTTGAGAGCGGATAACAATGGATGGAACATTTTCTCGTCCACTATGTCCTTTTTACATATGTTTTGCATCCGTCGGCCTATGTGACAGGTCCTTTACATCTTGTTTTAAACCTTTGTAACTTCTCTTCCCTTTTTCCCTTCCTTTCTTTTCCAATCCTGTCTTTTTACCCCCTTATCTCTTAATCTCCACCTTCTGTATTTCTCTTTTCTGTTACTTTCTGACATTGTATCAATTTTTCACCTTATTTTTCCCTTTTTTGGTTGTTTTTTAAGTCTTAAATTCTCCATTCTCTTTCCCCTCTTTCCCTTTTCTTCCCCAGCTAACGTTTTTTGTTCATTAAAGATGGCTTCTTCTTCATCCCAGTCTTCTTGTTCTTGTAGTTTCTGTAGGTATAAATCGCCATTTCTAAAAAATGGAAAACAGATCCAGAAGAGCCCTTCCCTTCTTGATCCTCTTCTTGTAGCTTTTTAAATTCAATTTTCAGTTCATCAACAAGTAGTGCCATCGTAAAAAGTTTTTTTTATACAACCCAAATTTTTTAGTCTTTCAAATAATAATTTCCATAAGTCCCAAAGTCACCAAGCAATCCAAATATACACAGACTGTTTCATTTAGCACTTTCTTCTTTTTATACTTTCTCTTCCTGGAGTTATAGTTCAGTTACAAAGCTCCAATTAAAATGTATCTTTTAGAAGTCTTGTTACAGTTTAACTCTGTTCTTATAAGTTCCAAGCAGCCTTTTCCAACAAAATCTTAATATTTATTCTTTTCCTCTCCCTTACCACTTACAGCAAAAAATATATATTTTTTTCAATGCTCAGAAATCTTAATTGTTCCCTTGCCTTCAATTTTCAATTTAATTACTTGCATTTACCCAATGCCAAAATGGGTTTTTCCGATTTCTCCATTTATTTGCTATCACAGTAAGGAAGGAGAGTGAGAAAAAACAAACTTTCCCTTTTTACTTTCATTCGCCGCTTCTTCTGTATTCATCAGGAACGATGTATCTTTAATAAAACTTAAAATTCCAGGGTATTTCAATATTACTTGTCATCCTGGTTAGCCAAAAACTTTCACTTTCTCAGCTTCCTCCTGCACATTTTTATCCGGATGAAAGCTTCTTTGTATTGCGATTCCCCCGGATCCCTGCTGAGTCTCCCCTATCTTCAGTTACCTCTACGGGGTAACTATATCCCCCAAATCCAGCTGGATCGGGGGCACTCCAGTGGTGAGCACAGCAGGAACCATGCACAATCGCGGATTCCTGCCACCACCGAAGCTTTGCAAACTGGAAGTTCCCCTGATTGCATTGGCTTTTTTAGCAGCTGCAGCACTCCGTTGGTTCATATTTAGTTGATTGTCCAGTTGGACTCAAAGATCCCTCTCACAGTTACTTCTACTAAGCCGTGTTTCACCTAAATTGTATATGTACTTTTGGTTTTTTTTGCCTAAGTGTAAGACTTTACCTTTCTTTACATTGAATTTCATTCTGTTAGATAGAGCTCAGTGTTCACGTTCATCTGGATCTGGACCCTATCACCTAGGGTGTTTGCTATTTCTGCCATCTTAGTATCATCTGCAAATTTGATAAGTACCCCTTCATCTAAGTTATTTATGAAGATAGCAAAGAGTACTGGGACCAAGATGGAACCTTGTGGTACCCCACTCGTTATATTCCTCCATGTAAACATAGTACCATTAAGGCTACTCATTGATAGAGGTAGGATTCAGCCAGTTCAGATTGATTCGAGTGAACCAGTTAAATTTTTGCGCAGTTTGGAGAACTGGCTAATTGCACCATTGTCTGGCTCTGCCCAATCCACCCACCCCTTCCCTCTTCTCCCAGTCACTCCTTATTTCACCTCACCTGCCTAGGCTGCCTGCCTAGAGTCACACCTGTGACATAGCTGCTGCTGCTCTCTAGTTCCCACGCTTGCCTCTTGTTGTAGCCCAGAGTGGTCCTCCTTAACAAGTTTCAAACCGCTGTTGCTCCTCCAAGCCTGGGTTCCCTGCAGTACCACTGGAAGAAAGGGAGTCCAATTTTGGTGGGGATAAGGCTTCACCCCAGCCATGTGTTTTCCAGCCTGGGCTGCTTGAAGTGAAAAGCATGCAATATGCTGCCGCTCCTGGGTTCCCTGCATAAGCAGTGGAAGAAAGGTAGTCTTATTGTGTGGGCAGGCGTTTCCAAGGCCAATCCTAGAGGGAAACAGAGATGAGTGCCCCTTGCCTCCTCGCAGCTCTATTTCTTAAAAATTTTGGCTAGTAGTGAATAGAATCTAATCAGAGATGCTTTGCTGATTCTTGTTGATTTGTTTTATTTGTATTTCTTTATTTTATGTTGCTGAATTGCATTGACATGTGTGTCCCTTCTTGTGCACAATCCAGAAGCTTTTCTGATTCTTTGCAGCAAAAATTACCGACCTCTGGCTTTGCTCACTTTTCAAATGTGCTGCCACTGTCGTGTTCTAGGTGCCATCCCCGCAGGTCCACCCCATTGAGCCTGCTGCACTGAAGGGACCTGCCCAAGCAAGTCCGAGTGGAGTGGCAGGGAAAGGGTGCAAGCTGTCCGTCCCCCCGATGCCTCCTATCCCCAATTCCACCTCCATACACGCGCACCCCTTGCCAATCTACAAAAGGCTGCTGGGGGTGGGTTGGTGTTGTCCCAGACCACGAACTGAGTGGATGGGTGGATGCAGGAGACTCCTTAATCTGGATTGCAACTGGGAAAGGGTGCAAGACTGTTCTGTTTTCCCCCTACCCACCATCCTTTCCCCAATTTTCCTGGCTTGGGGAAAAAAACAGCGCTGTTTTGCTCCCCATCAGTCTGTTCCCATGCACACACACATGCGCTCCTGCTCACCCACTCACCCATCCACTTTGTATCGACAGGGCATCCTTCCCCCCACCTCCGCCCTGCACTGCCACCCTCCACCATACAGGCGCCCTTCTCCCTTCGCTGCACCTGCTCCTGGCAGGGCAGAGGTGCAGTGCACCCAGCCCCACTGTGCACCCATCCCATTAATCCCAGCGCCGGCAGTGGAAGAAGTGGGAGGTCTCACTGCAAAGCGCAGCTTGCTCCTCCTGGCATCCAGCATTGTAAAGATGCCTCTGCATGGGTAGGCTAACTGGTGGCTTCCCTCGCTGCCGCTTTGCACCAGCTGGAGCTGAGCTGTTCCCAGCACCTCCACCTCCGCCTCCAGCCCACTGGCTCCTCCACCTCCTCCTCCACTGTCCGATGCCCTAGCCAGCAAGGCGGACCTGGCTGGCTGCAGCAAGGAGAAGATGGTGTGCCACTTGCGCCGGGAAGAGGCTGAGAAGCTGGCAATGCTGGTGCAATGTGGCTGGCTAATCCAGGGCATGAACTGGCAGCTGCAGGAGCACCTGCATGAGATCCACAAGCTGAAAGCCATCAACGGGCAGCTGCAGGTGGAGATCCGTGAGCTGCATGTCCTCTGCTGCTTCCTGGACAAGGACCGGCTGAAAGCCAAGCATCTGGCCCATTACTGTCAGCTCTTTGGGCATCATGCAGTGCAAGTCCTGCGCGATAGGGTGGCTGGCTGCCTGCACAATCTGGCCAGCTTGGAAGGGCTGCTGACCCCACTGAGCCACTTGCACTGCTCCAGTGCAACAGTCAATGGGGTGAGCCTGAGAGAGGGAAAGAGAGAGAGAACTGGTAGAACCCCACCCCTGAACAGCACCCCCTCTGCCACCTCTTAGCACCCCCTGCTGTCCCACTTACCTCTTAGCACTTCCCTAAGGCATTCCACAACCCCCAGGGGGTGGTACTGCCCACTTTGGGAACCACTGCTATATACCAATTATTGCATCTCAAATATTAAAATATTGAAGTTTGCTGATGACACAACGGTGATTGGTCTCATTCAAGACAATCATGAATCTGCACACAGACAGAAGGTTATACAACTTGCCTCATGGTGAAACCGGAACAATCTGGAACTGAACACACTCAAAACCGTAGAAATGGTGGTAAGCTTTAGAAGAAACCCTCCCATACTACCACCTTTTACAATACTAGACACACAGTATCAACAGTAGCGACCTTCAAATTTCTAGGTTCTACTATATCACATGACCTAAAATGGCCACCTAACATCAAAAACGTCATCAAAAAAGCACAACAAAGAATGTTCTTTCTGCGCCAACTCAGAAAGCTCAAATTGCCCAAGGAGCTGCTGATACAGTTCTACAGAGGAATTATTGAGTCTATCATCTGCACTTCTATAACTGTCTGTTTGGTTCTGCAACCCAACAGGACAGACACAGACTTCAGAGGATAATTAGGACTGCAGAAAAAACAATTACTACCAGCCTGCCTTTAATTGAGAACCTGTATACTGCACAAGTCAAAAAGAGAGCTGTGAAAATATTTACCCCTCACATACCAGACATAAACTGTTTCAACTCTTTCCCTCAAAATGATGCTATAGAGCAGCAGTCGCCAGCCGGTGGGCTGCAGAGAAATTTCACCCCCAGTGCACCCTCTCAAAGCAATTAATTCAGGCTATGCAGAAACACAAGGCTGTGCCACCCACAGGGCCCACAGGAACCCTCCCTGTTCACTCCTTACCCGGCAAACTTGCCTGTTAAGTTGCTATTTTTCTTTTTCTTTTCCCCAACCGTCAGCTGTTCTGCTGTGCCAGGAGATTTAGATTAGATAGGAAGCAGGAAATGGTTGCATTTCTTCTTTTTTAGCTAATCTTTAGATCTTCGTCTCTGCTTTTAACCACAACTGAACCTCCCTTAGGATTGAATGTTCTATTATTCAGTGCAGACTCATGGCAAGCAAATTTTATGTGACAGACTGAGCTAGCTGATGGCAGATAGATCACTGAATGATTCTGTGAGCAACTCAATCTGCCTGCCTGCTTTGCCTGATTTTGGGTAAAAGTTGCTCTTTTTTTATGAAAAATTCAAAATTTACATTTATTGTGTGTTGTGAGTTAATTTTATGAGTTTGCTTGCAAGCAATTTTATGTGACAGACTGAGCTAGCCGATGGCAGATAGATAGATTTCTGAATGAATCTGTGATTCTGTGAGCAACTCAATCTGCCTGCCTGCTTTGCCTGTTTTTGGGTAAAAGTTGTTCTTTTTTATAAAAAATTCAATATTTATATAAATATTTATAATATTTACATACAAACTATGCCCAGCCAATCACATGACCACCAAGCTACACCCACAAATTAGGCCATGCCTAGAGAACTGGCTATTCTATTCTATTCTATTCTATTCTATTCTATTCTATTCTATTCTATTCTATTCTATTCTATAACATTCTATTCTATAACATTCTATTCCACTCTATTCCACTCTCCTCTCCTCTCCTCTCCTCTCCTCTCCTCTCCTCTCCTCTCATCTATTATTTTCCTTAGGATCTTGCAATACCTTATAACTAATTCTTGTTTTTTTTCCTTTTCCATATAAACTTGGAAATATCCCTCTGCCATTTTTTAAATGGAATATCAGTTACAAGTACTGGTAATGTCTGAAACAAAAAGAGCATCTTTGGTAAGACATTCATCTTAATTGCAGAAATTCTACCCAATAATGATAAATGCAATTTGTCCTATCATTGAAAGTCTTTTTAAATATCATTTCAAAGAGGCACATAATTGTGTTGAAATAGTTTTGTATTTATATTTGTCAACATAATCCACCTTAAAACCCAACTTTTTAAAAAATATATCACAGTCCTGAGATGACATGTTCTTAATCAACATTATTCCTTTCTGTATGTTTATTTTAAAACCTGCTAAAGCCCCAAATTCATTTAATTTCCTCATCAAATGTTCTATGTTTTTTGGGGGGATCTTGCAGGAATATAACCAGATCATCTGATATCATCTCCTGACTGTTGAGGAATTGTTTGAAATCTTAATTGAAATTCTTTAATCTTAGATTCCAAAATTTCCCTCTCGTCCAGGTCAGCTTCATACAAAATATTTATCTTGTCCAATTTGTGCTCCATAAGATCCTCTCTATCCTTCACTTATTTGATATCTCCAGTCAAATGTTGGATTTCCTCCTAAAGTTCCTTTGAAAGAGTATTGAGCTTGGATTCAAGCTTTGTACCCATTGTCTGAATTAGTTCATGTATTTTAGCTGTATATTCATTCCAAAAGGGTCTTAGAAATTCTGTATCTCTTGATAATCTCTCTATTTTTCCCATTTTCTTGTGGGTGGTTAATTCTGTATCTCTTGATAATCTCTCTATTTTTCCCATTTTCTTGTGGGTGGTTATATTGATAATGTGTAGTTGAAATTAACAATTATAAAGGTATAGATCTATAGCAAAAAATCCAATGGGTTTAATAATGTAGTGGAAAGTTAAAAAGAACTAGCAAAACTACAGTCTTTTGGATCCCTCTTGTGGTTGATCAATGCTACTAATACAAAAAGAACCAAAGAACTTGAGCTCTGCCTCTTTGTTTAGGAGCCCACATGACTAGTCCAAGCAGAAGCAATTAAAATCAAAACTATTTCACCCCCTCCTCATGGCAAGTACAAGACACCATTTAAACGTCCTTATTTAATGCGAATGAGAGATGATGGATAACAAAAAAGGGGTAGAAGTTAGAGAATGGGTGATTAAGGGAATCTTTATAAGATGAATTAAATAATGAGGGAATTTAGAATTTTAATAAGAATAATTTTGAATATGTTATATGGAATAATTATAAAATTGAAGAATACAATTTAACATAAATATGTGTATGATTAATTAAACTATATAAGGTTGTCGTAATAAATATAAATATTTTATTTGTAGGAAAAGGAATGATATGTAGAATTTGATAGACATAAAATAACATTGAATATTGAATAAGATAATAATGAAAGATTATAATTTAATAAAAACAACTGTACTATTATTAGAATTATATAACTTGTTAACATAAATAGGATGAATACTATTTTATTTGTATAAATAAGTTGTAAAATGTGATTGGAAATATAATAGTGGCATAATTAAAAACCAGAAAGGGGATAAATAATGGAAGATTACAACTTAATATAAATTGGTGAATTATTATTAGAATTAGGCCTGTTAAGCACTACAAATATGATTAATAATATTTTATTCGCAGTTAAAAGAGGGATATTTACAACATGGAGATTGACACAAAAATAAGATATTGAAATGGTGAATAACCAAAGAATGAAAGATTATAGTTTAACAAAATATGTATATTAATATTAAATTTTATAAAATTGTCAAGTGTATTAAATATGAAGAATATTGTCATGTTTGTTTTAAAAGATAAGACACTCTGGTGCTACTCTGTTCACACAATAATATGTTTGTAAAAAAATAAGAAAAATATAAATAAAGAAATAAAGAAATGATGATAGTTCCACAAAAAAGAGACTGCAAGCTGCAGCCAGAAGAAGCCTCTTTGAGCATAAAAGGTAAATATGTAGAGAAACTAATGTTTAACTAGTGGCACCCTTTATTATCCATTTTAAATGGCTGGTTTTTCGACAGTGAACTTGTATGGTTGCCCCTTCCCAGCCAGGCACTCACCTGATTACTTCTCCTTCAAGAAGCAGTCTGAGCGTCAGGCTACTCAGAGGAGCAAAGACTCATCTTTCCCAGAGAGGTTTCTCCTGGGTTAGAAAACATTCTAAGCCTAGAACTGTGGAGAATCTGTAGCAGAGGCCAGGACATCTGCTACCATCCAGAGGCTTCTTCTGCCAGAAGTGTGCAGATTTGTTTTTTATTATTATCTTTTCCAGTACCTTTCCAGGTATTGATGTTAGATTTATTGGTCAGTGGTTTCTTGGGTCTGGTTTTTTTCCTTTTTTAAAGATGGGAACCATATCCACTTTTTTCCAATCTTCAGGTGGTACCCCAGTGCCCACGGATTTTTTTAAAATATTATAGATTAACAGAGTTGGAAGAAACCTTGTAGGTCATCTAGTCCAACCCCCCACCTGAGCAGGAGACACCACACTATTTCTGACAAATGGCAGTCCATTCTCTTCTTGAAAGCTTCCAGTGATAAAGCTTCCACAACTTCCAAAGGCAAGATGTTCCATTGGTTGATTGGTCTCACTGTCAGAAAATTTCTCCTTACTTCTAGGTTGAATCTCTCCTTAATCAGCTTCCATCCATTATTCCTTGTTTGATCTTTCAGTGCCTTGGAAAATAGCTTGACCCCCTCCTCTCTGTGACAGCCCCTTAAACATTGGAACACTGCTATCATGTCTCCCCTTCACTAGACTAGCCATGCCCAGTTTCTGTAACCATTCTTCATATGTTTTAGTATTCAGTCTCCTCATCATCCTGGTTGCTCTTCTCTAGGCTTGGTCTTACTAAGGCTTTATAGAGTGGTATTAAAACCTCACTTGATCTTGATTGTATCCCTCTGTTAATGCAACCTAGGATTGCATTGGCTTTTTTGGTTGTTGCTGCACACTCCTGGTCCATGTTTAAATGTTTGTCAACAAAGTCTCTAAGATACTTCTCACAGTTACTGCTATTAAGCCAGGTTTCACCCAGTCTATATGCAGGGGTGAGATTCTACCAGTTTGGAACGGTTCTATAGAACCAGTTGTTATGATTCTGCGCAGTTCGGAGAACCGGCAAATCTTGTCCCTGGCTGGTCCCACCCATCTCTGCCTGCCCCTTCCCTCCCCACCCAATCAATCATTATCATGCCCAACGTCACTGACTGGGTTCTTCCCTGCCCAGTCACTCCTTAAGGTATTTCTTTTTTCCCTTTCCCGACCATCAGCTGTTCCTATTATCAGCTATGCTGGGATCCCCCTCCTGTCTTATTGCTTTGCCCAGGAGGCAAAACATGGAGGAGGGGTGAAACTTCCTGGGAGAAAAAATGCCTCCAGGAGGTTTCCCTGAGGCCCAGAAGGCCCCAAAATGAAGGGTGGGGGTGCACAGCTTCAAGCTCCATTTTTTTTTTCTTCCTGAGCCCCAGGGGAGCCTTCTCGGAGCAAAAAAAAAAGCCTTCTCCGAGCAAAAAAAAAAGCCTTCTCCGAGCAAAAAAAAAAAGCTTCTCAGGAAACTTCCCTGAGGCCCAAAAGGCCCAAAAAACCAGGGGGTGGTGCTGCAAAAAAACCCCACACCCATCCAGTCACATGGCCACACCCACCTAGCCACACCCACAGAAACAGTTGTTAAAAATTTGAATCCCACCCCTATATATGTACTTTTGTTTGTTTTTTCTTGCCTAAGACTTTATTTTTCTCTACATTGAATTTCATTTTGTTAGATAGGGCCCAGTGTTCAATTCTGTCAAGATCCAGATGGATCTTGAGTCTACTATCTAGGCGCAGGGGTTTCAAACTCGATTTCATTGAGGGCTGGATCAGCATTTTGGTTATCCAGCAGGTGCTGGGGGGAGGAGGGTCATGGCCAGGTGGTTGAGGTTGATTGGGGCATGGCCAGGTTGACATCGCTCACATGGGTGGTATTTGTGGTGGCTGTGAGGAGTTGGGGAGTTAATCCAGGAGTCTCTGATAGGTTGGGTGGGGGGCGGGAAACTCGTTCCATAGTATGAGGTGAGATGAAACAGAGGGCCAGGCAGCTACCACAGTTGTGCCTTCAACTGCTTTTGGTGCCACTCAGTTTCCCACTCCACCCCACCAAGCTGGTCTGGTCTGATGGAGGGGAATTGCCTTCCACCTTCTGCCACATCACAAATGCGGATTAATTATCCTCCAAGCCCAGCCACTGTCAAAGTAAATCCCAAGCTGTAATGGGAAGATGAAAGTGTAGCTTTTGTCTGAAGGAGGAGTGAGGAGAAGAAAGAGGGCGGCTAATTGAGAAATGCCCCACCAGCCAGGCACGAAAGCACTGTCACTGCTGCCACAGTGAAAGAGAGAAAGAGAATGAGAGTGAAAGAGAGAGAGGGGGGGTTGTTTAGATTGTTCTCTTGCTCTCTCACCTCACTTCACCTCACAGCAAAAGCAGTAGCCATCCTCTCCACAGCAGCCTGCAGCTGATCTGTCCTCCACTCACCACCACCTCTCTTTGTTCATCTTGATTCTTTGCCACTTCTTCTCCTTCTTCTCCTTCTCACCACAGTAAAGATGAGTGATGCACTGGTGCAGCAGCCACAGAGTGAGGCAGTGGTGAAGTGGAAGATGAAACAAGGTAGTGGTGGGGTTGAGGATGAAGCAAGGCAGAAGGTATGGAGCTACCCCAACTGCCCCATATCAGCTTACCTGAGGGCCCTTCAGTCAGAGCACCCATGGCTAATCCTCACAGCCACATCCCTTCACTAACCTACTTTCCAGTTCTGTTCTCCACCTCATGCAGGGCAATAAAAGTAGTCTGTGGGACTACAATAAAAAAATAGCTCAGACCTTCCAACTTCTCACAAAAAGAAAAGATCTTGTGAGGTTGAAGGTCTGAACTATTTTTTTAACATAGTACCTGTTCCATTCGGAAATAAGGTGCGCGAGACCAGGTTCCCACAAATAGCTCTTTTATTTACAAGTAAAGCAACTAGTAACGGAACAACAGCCCAAGCCGTGGCAGCCCTTCTTATAGTGGCTTGCTCGCGGCTTGTGGCCAATGACAGTAGTTTAAGTCTTCCCGCCGTCCGGCGGGCCAATCAGAATGGTTCCTAAGTAACCAATCCGAGAACGGCCTTCTCCACCAATCAGTTTAAGGTATTTGGAGTCTACCAAGTTCTATACACAACAGTACCACAGATTATTTTTGTTGCCGTGCATGTGGCAGTGGAGAACTGGGCCTGTGCATGCCTGTGCCTGTGTCCTGTGCATACGCACACAAAAAAGGTCGAAGCAATGTGGGCCAGTTCCTTACAGTTTCCAGAGTGATCATGCAGGCTAGATGTGACCTCATCATGGGCTAGATTCTGCCCAAGAGCCTTGAGTTTAACACCCCTGATCTAGGGTGTTAGTTATTCCTGCCAGCTTAGTGTCATCTGCAAATTTGGTAAGTTCTATTCCTCATCTAAGTCGTTTATGAAGATATTGAAGAGTACTGGGCCTAAGATGAAACCTTGTAGCATCATGTGGCTTACTTCCCTCCATATAGGACTACTTGCTTGAGCATGGTTTGTCAGCCAGTTGCAAATCCATCTTGAGGTGATTCTATCTATTCTACTTTTTTCTAGCTTCCCATGGAGTCGGTTGTGGTCTCCTTTGTCAAATGCCTTGCTGAAGTCTAAGTTTACTATGTGCACAGCATTTCACTGGTCTACTAATTCAGTCAGTATGTTGATGAATGAAATAAGATTGGTTTGGCATGATCTATTTTTAACAAACTCAAGCTGACTGCTAGTTATTACTTTACTCATTTCTATATGTTGACAGATTTGTTTTTTTATTATCTTTTCCAGTATCCTTGTCATTTGGTGCATATATTACTATTAAGAGTATCTTTTGATTGTTCTCTATTATCTCCACCATCAATATCCTCCCATCTTCATCTGTGAAAATTAGTTCAGTGTTTATTGTCTTTTTAATACATAGGACAACCCCATTTTTGCTTTGCTGTGCCAATGAAGTATATAAATTACCAATTCTAGAATAGTCCAAAACTTGAACATGCTGTTTTTTAATATGTACCTCTTGTAATCAGATTATATCTGATTTTAGTTTTCCTAACTTATTAAAAGTTATTTTTCTTTTAATGGCCGAATTCAATCCATTTATATTTATTGATATTAATTTCTTCTCTTCTTCCATTGTTTATACTTTATAGGTAGGGTTTATTGCTCTCATCATTCTTTGCTCTCTTGCTTCTTTTGGTTCTGCCCTTCCTCCTGTTGCTCCTTCTTCTCCCATCCTTTCATCTCTTTTTTCTTGTTTATCTCTTTTTTCAATGATCTCCTCCCAGTATTTAATTATTTTCCATTCTCTCTTCTTCTTTTCTTCTGAAATATTTATCATAGAATTGCTCTGCTTTTTGTATTGAATCCAATTTTTGTCTTTTCTCTTGCCCATTGACTATCAAGCCTTCTAGTATCAGCCATCTGAACTTCACTCCTTTCTTAATTAAAATCTTTATCAAGAACTGATATTCTTTTCTCAAATATCTCACTCTTCTTGGTACTTGTTTTAAGACTGTAACCACTTTCCCTTTATATTTCAATGGGTCATCCCCTGCTCTCTGCAATATTTCTGTTTAATTGCCTTCTTAATAAATCTCACATGTACTTCTCTAGGTAATTTATTTCTCATTGCATAACTGGTGTACACTCAAAATATTTCATCAATTTCATCCATCATTTTTTTTCTTTTGGCACCTCCATAGCTTCTGCCAACATTTCTGTCATTATCTCTGCAAGGTTTTCTCCTTTTTCTTCCTCCACATTTTGAAATCTTAGATAAAAATCAGCTTGATCCATTTCCAATGAAATCATTGTCTTCCCCTTATCTTTTTCCACTATTGTCAACCTGTAGTCAATTTCTTCTACTTTTTTCTCTGTCTGATCTGCTCTTTCGTCTATTTTTTGCATTCTTTCTTCATTCTTCAGCATCATCTGTTGTATATTCTCTACTTTCTCTTCCATTTTTCCCATTTTATCTTCTACTTGCTTCCCTTGGTCTTGTATTGCTTGTATCATCTTTAATTCTTGTATTGAAACTTCCTTTCCCTTTTCTTTTTCCTGCTGTATCATAGCCTGTATTGATCGCTAACCCACTGGGCTTAAGAAAGAGGAGGTAGGAATCAAAGATGCCATTGTATCTGTTCCTCATCTCAAAATAATTATAAACCCCAACAGAGAGTATCTACCAATTAATCCAGGCCCAACTTTATTCAGGTTCTTTTCTACCTTAATCCAATTTTATGAAAACCATACCGTCAGTGCCAATAAAAAAAAAAGTAAAAATTTAAAAATATAAAGATGGGGGAATCAAAAATACAAAAATGCACAAAGGAATAAAATAAAATAAAAAAAGACAACAAGAAGTATAAGAAGCAAAAAATAGAACAAAAATAGCAGTGATTTTACTACCAGCAGTGATTTTATCCAAGTATTCTTATCCAGTATTAAATTCCTTTAAAGAGAGTTCACAAAGCAAATCCAAGCCACCTACTAATGTCCAAAAAGCCAAGACACCAAAACAAAATATAATCCAAAGGCAGAATAGTCTTTTCTCTTCAATTCTCAACTGCTTAGATTGTTTTCCAAGTGCTGTACCTGTTTAAACAAAAATTCAGTATTCAGTTCTCTATCTTTTTTTTAAAGCCCATGTCACACTGCACCAACGGATGGAAAGAGGATGTAAAACGGAGAAAAACACTTGCCATCCGTTGGTTAACGTGATGCTTCTGTTTTGTATTCACTGCATCTGTTTTTCTTCCTCTCTATCCGTCCAGCATCCGTCGACTGACATTTCGTCCGTTCAAAAAGTTTTGAGCTGCTGAAAACTTTTTGAGTGGAAAATGTATCCAACGCGTCCATTCTGCATCCGCTAGGCATACGGGGAACATCTGTTCTGCATCCGTCGGCATCCGTTACGCGTCCGCTACATCCGCTAGGCATCCGCTGCGCATCCGCGCAACTCAAATCCGCTCCAGCAGAAAGCGGACACAGGGAGGAAGTGGAATGGACGTGTAACGGATGCGCAGCGTTAGTAGCATGGACGGAGAAAGGATGAAAGCAGATGCAGCTCGCATACAAAGCATTTAAAACGGAAAAAACGTTCACAGAGGGGACCTATCTTGGATATTAAGGATGTCGAGAGAATGTCGAGCTGATGCAAAAGGACACAGAGGGGAAAACCTATATTGCCTATAAAAAGGGGGAGCAACTCACCTGGATCTCACTTTCAGACCAGCAGCCCTGCTGTGCAAACCTCTGCAGCCTTCATCTGCCTCTTGCTCTTCCACAGCATCCAATCATGTCCATCATGAATCGTAACACAGTTCTTTTGGAAGCCACCATCGTTCTGCAACAGTGCGAAGCCATCTACAGGTTCTTTCAACTCGACTACGGGAAGAAAAGAAGGCATCCAAGAAGTGTCTGGGTCCGAAGATGGATCGCGAGAAGAGCCGAGTACAGACTGTATAACAAGCTGATGGTGGAGCTGAGGAACGAAGACCCTCGTGCATTCCAGAACTTCATGAGGATGCCTCCAGCAATGTTTGACGAAGTTGTGGAGCAGCTGACACCCAGGTTGACCAAGCAGACCAACTTCGGGCCCAGCCTGGACCCTGGGCTCAAAGTGGCACTGACTCTGTGCCACCTGGCCTCAGGGACCACCTACAGGAGCATGCAGTATGGCTGGAGGGTGCCACACAACACCATCAGCATTGTGGTCAGAGAAGTAGTGCAGGCCATCATTGAAGAATCCCTGGAGGAGCTCCTCCAGTGCCCCTCCACTGAAGAAGGCTGGAAGAAAGTTGCAGAGCAGTGGAATCAGAGGTGGAACTTACCCCACACCGTTGGAGCCATAGATGGGAAGCACGTGGCCTGCAAAGCTCCAGCCAAGTCAGGGTCCACTTATTTCAACTACATGGGCTTCTTCAGTATCATCCTCTTCGCCATGGTCGATGCTGACTACAAGTTCATGTACATCGATGCTTCAGGCAATTGGTCAGCTTCAGATGCCCAGGTATACAACGCCAGTGACTTCAAGGAGGGGCTGGAACGCAACCTCATCATGGGCTTCCCAGATCCAGACCCCCTGCCCAACGACACACAAGATGTGCCCTACTTCATCGTGGGTGATGACGCCTCCTCCCTCAGAACCTACCTCATGAAGCCCTACACCGCCAGATGCCTCACCCGTGAAGAGAGGATCTTCAACTACAGGCTGTCTAGGGCAAGGCGGATGGTGGAGAACGCCTTTGGCATCCTGGCCAACAGGTTCCAGGTACTTCTCACCACCATGCAGCATCGCCCACAGACTGTGAGGAGCATCGTGGAAGCTTGCTGCATCCTGCACAATCTCATGAGCACCCGCTACCCAGTCTTGCAGAACAGGCTCGTGGACCTCCAACAAGGCAATGGGGACATGGAGCCTGGCGAATGGAGGCAAGGGCAAAACCTGATAGACACTGAGGATGTGCAAGGCCCCAACAGAGCCTCACGTGAAGGGAAGAAGCAGCGCAACCTCCTGAAACACTGGTGCAACTCCCCAGCTGGAGCAGTGGAGTGGCAAGACAGGATGATAGATGATTAATGGATGGTTCCTTCAGCCTGTTTCATCACACTGATGAGATTGGGCCATGTATGTTGGATGGGCCTACAATGAACAGGGCATTTAATAAAGAGTTGTGTTTATGTTGACATGTGTGAATCAATGCTTACATTGTTATTGATAATGAAGGGCCATAGGTGTGGCACCTGGGGAGGGTGGACCATACAGTCCCACTATGCTTGCACTGGAGGTTTATCTATCCCACTGCTGTTACCCATCCCAAAGGTATCCCTGCCCATACCTCTGCTATCTTAACCCATCCCACAAGCATGCAAAGGCTTAAACCATTTCTCAAGTTTCCACCAAGACTTTATTCAATAAAATAAATGAAGCAAGTGTGTGAAGATAATCTTTATTAATAACAAGCTGTAAAAGAAAAATGACCCAAGTCAAGTGTCCAAATAAAGTCTACAGGTAGCCACCCAGTCTCTGGCACTCTTCTCTGTCACTCAGCCCAGTCTCAGGGGTGAAGGGTCCAGGTGCTGTGGGGTGGCTGCTGCTGGAGTGCTGGTCTGTGGCGTCATTGGGGTGCCTGGCCCTGAGAGGACAACAGGGGACAGTGTGTTGAGGAAGCTCTCAGACAGCTGGCTCAGCCCCGTGATGTTGAGAGCTCCTTCCTCCATGCCTTGGGGTGTCAACCCCAGTACCAACGACAGATGTACTGAGGCCGGGCTTGGCTGTGGGGTGGAGGAAGGAGCAGTGTAGGGGGGCTGTCTGGTCTGCAGCTGGGTGAGGACTGGTGTGGGTGGCATCTGTGGCATCAGTGGCGTGGGTGGCATCGGTGGCATCAGTGGCGTGGGTGGCATCGGTGGCATCAGTGGAACCAGTGGCAACAGTGGTGTCCGATGAGCCCGTGCCTGGACTGGGAAGGGCTGCTGCCTGTGCTGCTGGACCTCCTGGTAGCCGTAGCCTTGGGAGGTGAGGGCCTGTGGAAAGCCTTGGAATGGGAGGGACATCACCTGGGGTGGAGGAGCAGACCTGGACTGAGTGGGAGCAGGTTCATCTGGTTCTGGACAGTTGTGAAGCAGATCGGTGATCCGATCCTTCACCACCTGGTACTGGGGTTCCACCATGTCCACGAGGGTCTGGTTCACATAGGTGAGGAAGTGCTTGTGATTGGAGGATGAGGCGTTGGTGTGAGAGAGGAGATCTATGCTGCTCCTGATGGTGTCTCTTATCTCCAGCACAGTGTGGCTCTGTCCCTCCTGTCTGGCTCTCTGCCTTTCTGTGGAGGTGGAGCTGGGGGTGGATGCGGGTTGGACTGTGGTGGAAGTGCCGTCTCCTTTCTCCCACTGCGTCAGGGTGTCCTCCACGTGCTCCGCCACAGTTAGAACAGCTGTGGGGGGGGGGTTCTCCGCCGTGGGACACTCCACAGAAATCTGCCTGGAGACAGGATCTGACTCTAGGCCAGAAGAGGACTGGCTCTCAGCAGACTGCCTGAGAGAAAGGGTTGTGAGAGGGGCTGCTCCTCAGTGGCGGATCTCACCCTCCAGGAAGCTGCACTTGGCCATGACGTAGGTCTCTCTGTTCGTCAGCTTGACCGCAGCCTGGCCAGATTTCTTGAGGTGCAGCTTCCCATACCAGGTGTGCATATGTTTTCACCAGCCGAGGAGCACCTCCGAAGTTTAGCCCAGGCTCTCCGCCTTCTCTCTCCAAGCAGCCTGCTTCCTTTTGGTGTCCCTATAGAGCCTGTGTCCGTTCTGCCATAGATACTCATTCTCTCTCAGCCACTCCAGCACCTCATCCTCATGTTCCTCCTCAATGGAGTATTGCCTCCTCTCCCGTTCTCGCATATGCCTCTTCCTCCCTTTGGCAGGACCACATGGGCCCTCATCAGAGGGGCTTCCAGGTTGTAGAGGCTGCTCCTCCACACCACCAGCAGCAGCAGTACCAGCAGGATCATCATCATCATCATCATCAGCAGCAGCAGCAGCAGGACTGGGATCATCAGCAGTGCCAGCAGCACCAGCAGGACCAGGATCATCAGCAGCAGAGTAAGCACCAGCAGCGCCAGCAGGACCAGCAGGACCAGCAGGACCAGGAGCACCAGCAGGACCAGGAGCACAAGCAGGACCAGGAGCACGAGAAGGACCAGCAGGACGAGCAAGACTAGGAGCACGAGCAGGACCAGCAGGACGAGCAAGACTAGGAGCACGAGCAGGACCAGCAGGACGAGCAAGCCTAGGGGCACGAGCAGGACCAGCAGGACCAGCAGGACGAGGAGCAGCTTCAGCAGAGTAAGCACCAGCAGAAGCACCACCGCCAGAAGCAGCTGCAGCAGAGTAAGCACCAGGAGAAGCACCACCGCCAAAAGCAGCATCAGCAGAGTAAGCACCACCAGAAGCACCACCGCCAGAAGCAGCATCAGCAGAGTAAGCACGAGTAGAAGCACCACCGCCAGAAGCAGCAGCAGCAGCTCCTCCAGAAGCAGAAGCAGCAGAAGCCCCAGCCCCAGAAGAGCGAGCCCGTGCTATAGAAGCCCCAGCAGAAGCAGAGTGAGGGCCAGGGGGTGTGAGGGTGGCCCTGTCCCTCTTGCCAGGGCTGGCAGCAGATGGCTGAGGCTTTCTCTTCTTCCCCATGGTTGTGGGGTTGCTGGCTGGCAGCAAGGCTGGCAGGAAAGCAGGCAGGCAGGCAGGCTGGCAGGAAGGCTGGCAGGAAGGCAGGCGGCAAGGCTGGCAGGCAGGCAGGCAGCAAGGCTGGCAGGCAGGCAGGCACCAAGGCTGGCAGGCAGGCTGGCAGGCAGGCAGACAGCAAGGCTGGCAGGGAGGCTGGAAGGCAGGCTGGCAGCAAGGCTGGCAGGCAGGCATACAGCAAGGCTGGCAGGGAGGCTGGCAGGAAGGCAGGCAGCAAGGCTGGCAGTCATGCAGCTAGGCAGGCTGGTAAGGCAGGCAGGCTGGCAAGGCAGTCGATGTGTCTGGAAGCAGGTCTTTCCTCTGAATGGTGACCTGCTTGTGATCTGCATCCTTTTATATCCGCAAGGCTGACGCAATGCATCCTCCCCGCATGCACAGTGAATGCTAGGCATCCGCTAGGCTTCTGCTAGGCATCTGCTAGGCTTCTGCTCTGCATCCGCTGTATCCATTCCATGTCCGCTTTGCTGCGCTCCCGCAGAAGCCTTGAGGATGTGCCATCCGCTCCCATCCGCTTCCATCCGCTAGGCTTCCGTGGAGCATCCATTTTCCATCCGCCCTGCATCCTCCCCCCGTCCATTCCTTTCCGTGTTATCCGCTCTGGTTATGCAAATGTTTGCCCCTTTTGAGAGCGGATAACAACGGATGGAACATTTTTCTCGTCCACTGTGTCCTTTTTACAAACGTTTTGCATCCGTCGGCCAGTGTGACAGGGCCTTAAGCAGCCTTTAGGTGGCACTGTTACTTTTGCTTTCTCTTACCTCTTTGCTATATTGTTTCAAAAAGTTTCACTTTTAGGATTTATAAATTGACAGGTTGAAAACAAAAAGGGAAAAATAGCCAATATTTAAAATTAATCTTTCTCAACTTATTCCAACAAAATCCAGTTCAGTTAAAAGTTTATATCTTTGTTAAAGTCACAGTAATTTAATTCTGATTTAGTTTGACAGTTTAAAATGCGCTCTCTTCACCACTTCCAGAGAGGGACTCGTCCTTCTCTTCTATTTCATTTCTTCCTAAGATTTTTTCCCCCTTGAGGTGCTCTTTGATTTGTAGAGAAAAAATAAAAAAAAATCATTACCCAGTTCTGACACACTTTCCTTTTGTTTCTTCTTCCGTTCCAGAGATATCCCAGCCTTTCAGCAGCTTTTAATGGCCTCTTTCCACTGCAGCCTGTTTAGGGAGCTTTTTCCTGGATCAACCAGGGACTTTGCAAGTCCCTGGAGTCAACAGAATGTGTTCCCCTTGTTCACTCTCTCTTCGGGATAGTTTAGGTCCAAATGGGTCACCCAGCTGTGGGATATTGACTACTTTTTGGGAGCCCCAAATTACATGAACCCCTCCCCCCCTCTTTCTTTCTTATCTATCCTTTTCTTCCTTTCTCTTCCTTTCTCTTTCTTTCTCTTCTTTGTCTCTCCCTTCTCTCTCTCCCTCTCTCTCTCTCTCCTTTCTCTTCTTTCTTGTCTTTCCCTTCTCTCTCTCTCTCCCTTCCCTTCCTCCTTCCCTCTCTCTTTCTAAGGCTAGGAGAGAGAAATCCACCCAAAACAAAAACTCCTTTGGATAAAACTGGCCATTACCATTTGGCTTATTCAACCCAACACACACACATACACTCAAACAAACTTCTGTGATGCTAGACTGCAAAGTGCAAACTCACTCTTTTTTTTTTTTTTGGAATGCTTGTTTTGTTAAGCCTGAAGCTTCTCATGGTGTTTTCCTCTCCATTGTCACAGTGCCAGGCTGCAAGAGGGGAAACCTTAGGCACATGCATGAGCAACACACACACACACATGTGCGTGGGTTGGAGAGGTGAGCTAAGAGTCACACAGAGGTCCATCAGCCAGAGATGCAATGACAGATGAAGAGGATCAAAATGGGAAGTCTCTGCCCATTAAAAAAAATATGTGAGCTTCCCTTTTAACCCACTCTCCCCTCTGTTGCTTCCATGCCCAATGCCAAAAGGACAGTTCAGCTTCTGCCCCCTTACCCCTTACCCACCACCACCATTCACCTTCCACTTCCCCCACAGAGCCCTTGCGGCTTGTGATCTCCTATGGCTACTGCCCATGGCACACTGGCAGGCAGAAATCCCCTGAGTCCCCCATGCCCTCTCCTTCCTACTTCTTTCTTCCTCCACACACAGGTAGGGATGTGGCTTTCCCACACAGGGGTGGGGTGGTCTTATGGAAAGGCCAGCAAGCACCAGTGCCACACACTGCCAGCCATAGATCCATGCTGCCACCTCAGGCTGTCCCCTGGGCGTGAGCACAGGAGGCTCTAAGTGTGTGAGGGCTGGGTTGGCATCCTGGATGAAGGGCAGCGCTCAGGAAGCAGTCCTCAGGGTTGCCACACCCTGCATGCCATCTCATGTGTGCATGTCCATGGGGCGGGGCCAAGGCAGCACTGCAGATCTAAGGCTGGGCTTGGGTGAGGAACTAGAGAGCAGGTGGGCATGACTCTAGGCAAGCAGGCCCAGCCAAGGCAAGATAAAGACTGGCTAGGAGGGGCCAGGTAAGGTGGGACGGGGCAGCTAGGGTGGGATTTGGCAGATTGCCGAACCCCTCAAAATCTTGGCTAGAGGATCACCTGAACCCGTGTGAACCCCTAGCAGCCCACCAGTGCGATATAGCTCAAATTTGCAAAAATTAAGTTGGGAAAGCTAAGACTCAGAATGAACTAAGACTTGCAGAAAATGTCAAAAATAGTAAAGGTTTCTTTCAACATATAAAAAAGAAGAAAAGAAAAAAGTCAAGGAAACAATTGGTCTACTAAAGGGAGAAGTTGGCAAGGAAAAAGCAGGGCTGCTGAATTCATTCTTATCTGTCTTCATACAAAATGAAAAAATAGCTCAACCAATTAAAAACAATACCATAAAATACTGATTAGGAAAGCAAGTCAAAATTGGCAAATGGTAAAAGAATACTACTCACTTTAGAAGAGTTCAAATCACCAGATCTAGATGGGTTCTGATGCAACTAGCAGACATGATCTCAGAACCACTGGGCTATAACTTTCAAAGATCCTGGAGACTGGGGAACCATCAGAAGACTGGAAAGAGCTGATCTGGTTCCTTCAAACAAAAGAGGGAAAAATTTGATTTAGGAAATTACAATCCTATCAGTCTGACATCAATATCTAAGAAGAACCTGCAAAAGATATTCAAGCAATGAATCTGTATTCAATCTATTCTCCAAACTACCTGACGGCAGGACAAGAAGCTGGAGCTTTTTAAGATGAGATTGGACATCCATTTGTCTTAAATAGTTTAGGTCCCTGCTTAATCAGGAGGTTGAACTAGAAGATATCCAAGGTCTCTTACAACTCTGTTATTCTCTTAGATGTACAATCATTCTTCCTTAGTTTTTTTAGAATGAGCACAGATTCCAATGCATTATACATTATATAAAAAACCAACAATATTGTACAGAACACTTCAGGAAATCAATAATGCCCCGATTTTTGTTGTCAAATTTACATGGTACATTACCTGGCTTATGCATCCAATGTTGACATGGGGAAAGCAAGAGGAAAGCCATGCAATTCTTGCACTGAAGGAATTTGTCAGATCCGTGTATCTATCATTTCTTCAGTGAAAAATGAAAAGGGGAAGGAGGCTGATAAAGAAATCCTTTCTTGATGTAACCTGAATATATTTAATCTTATATCAAATTTGTATAACCCACACATGATACTGTTCTATATTAACATACTTGAAATACTCTTTTTGGATTGGTCCATAAATGCCACTTGCTGATTGGTTCAAAAGCACGAGTCTGATTGGTTCACATTGCCACCTTGTGATTGGCCCACCAGATCGGCGGAAGATTCAAAGAGCCATCATTGGCTGCGAGCCACGAGCAGTCACTATAAAAGAGGCTGCCGCGGCTCCGCAGTTAGAGCTGATTTCAAGAAACTAAAATAAAGAGCTGAAGTCACACTGGTCTCGAGTCTCCTTCCCGCGATCAAACACTGGTGACGAGGATGGGATCCTGAGACAAAGGGGACCAGTCGAGCATGTGGCAACGAGGACTGACCAACTGATGAGATGGCCAGCAGCAACTCGCCACCTGCACCATTCAACCCAAAGACAGAGGATTGGGAATCGTACATCAACCGGTTTCTCATGTTCCTAGAGAGCAACGACATGCAAGGAATCAATGATAAAAGGAAGACAGCCATGTTCCTGACACACTGTGGGCCCACAGTGTTCAAAATGGCTAAAGCGTTGGCCAAACATCAGGACGTCACACAGATGGCATGGCCGGAGTTGGACCGACTGCTGAGAGCCCATTATGCACTGGGTGTCTCCAACCTTATCAGGAAACACAAATTTTATAAAAGAGACCAGAGAGAAGGTGAGAGTGTCGGGGAGTTCGTAGCGGCTCTGAGGGACATTGGCGGTGCCTGTGAGTTTCTCAATATGGATGAAGCCTTGAGAGACCGCGTGGTCCTGGGACTGAGAGATCTCACATTACAGAGCCAACTACTGACCCAGCCAAACATCACGGTCACCGAAGCCATCGCCGAGGCCACTGCAGCTGAGGCCGCAAAGAAGTCAGCAGCCACCATGCAGAAAATGAATGTGGTGACCCAGCAAACATGGGCAGAAACAGGCCAACTTCACGAGAGGAAGCCAGAGGGCAACCAAAAGACCACCACCACTACCGCGCACCATAAAGATGTTGAGTCCTTATCTGAGACCGACAACGAGGAGGAAGAAATACATAGACTCCAGTCAGAATGGTACAGACAGGAAAGGAGAGAACGCAAGCAGGTTTTCCAATGCGCCGGGTACGGAGGAAACCACCCCCGATCCGAGTGCCGTTTTCTAGATACTATTTGCCGCCACTGCAAGAAACGGGGACACATTGCTAGGGTCTGCCGAAACAAAAAGAGCTACAGCCCTAGGTGATCCTAGGAGCCCCTAGGATCAGAGACAGACAGACAGGGAACCATTGGAACTGCGAAAGCAGAAATAAGCAGCTCAGCGAACCCTACCGAAAGGAAGAGACCCATCAGACAATTATCATTGGGCATTCGAGCATGATAGATGCCCATAAAGTATACATACAGGTTAACATTGAAGGCCAACAGTGTAACATGGAAGTGGACTCCGGATCATACCTGTCAATGGTATCCTGGAACACCATCAAACGACTAATCCCCAGCATACGAAGAAGACAACTAGAAAACCAAAGACTGACCTTGAAGGACTACCAGGGTAACAGGATCCCTGTAGTGGGAGTTGTACATTTTCAAATAACCTTCAAGGAACACTCAGAAATCCTCCCATTGATGATAGTGGATAAGGATCGCCCAAGCCTGCTGGGGCTAGAATGGTTTGCGCTCTTGGGGATCAAAGTGACCGGCATAAACAGCATCACTGAGGCAGACTGGAAGGAGAGCCTGATGAAAGACTTCCAGGACTTTTTTGATGGAAAGCTAGGCAAGTACTGAGGGTCCTCTATTTTATTCAATTTGAACCCAAACATAGCACCAATCCGGTTAAAGACACGGTGGGTCCCATTCGCACTTAAACCAAAGATTGATGAGCAATTCGATAAGCTCATCGCACAGGGGGTACTGGAACAAATAGACCACGTGAAGTGGGAAACCCCAATTGTGACCCCGATAAAGCCAGATGGGTCCGTATGAATCTGCGGAGATGACAAGCCCACCCTGAACCACGCGTTACAATAAAGCACATACCCTGTCCCAGTGATGCAGCATCTATTACACTCACTGGGTGGAGGAAAAATCTTCACGAAGCTCGATCTGGTGCAGGCATACCAGCAACTGCCTGTTGATTTTGAAATAGCGGAGGCACAAACCATTGTGACTCACAGGGGGGCATTTAAATGCAATAGGTTACAATTCGGAGTCAGTGTAGCCCCAGGGGTGTTCCAAAGCCTGATGGAACGTCTTCTACAAGGAATTAAAGGGGTGGTACCCTACTTCAATTACATGCTGGTAGCCGCTAAGAACAAAAACCAACTGAAAAGCCACCTCAGGCAATCCTAAAAAGATTTAAAGAGGCGGGACTCAAGGTGAAAAAAGAAAAATGCCAGCTGGCCACCAAGAAAGTTGAATTCCTGGGGTACCTGATAGACAAAGAAGGAATTCACCCCACTGAAAAGAAAATAAAAGCCATAAAAGAAGTCCCCAGATGACAAAACAAAACAGAATTACAAGCATTTCTGGGACTCATTAATTTTTATAATGTCTTTTTGCCGCAGAAGGCAACAACGGCAGAGCCACTGCATAGACTACTCGATAAGATCGCTACTTGGACCTGGGGCTGATGGGAAGAAGCCGCGTTCCAAGAAATAAAAGATCTGCTGACATCCAAATAGGTACTTATTCAATACAACAAAACCCTACCACTGACAGTGACATGTGACACATCACCTTTCGGCATCGGAGCCATACTAAGCCACACACTACCAGATGGGAGAGAAGCACCAATTGCTTTCCACTCCAATATGCTGTCCAAGGCAGAGAGGAACTATAGCCAGCTGGATAGAGAGGCACTAGCGGAGATCACCGGAGTAAAGCGTTTCCATGAGTATTTCTATGGTAGGATTTTCTTACTCGTTACTGACCACAAGCCACTCCTGGGGATACTCGCAGAGAACAAGGCCACCCCAAACATATTGTCACCATGGATGACAAGGTGGTCTGAATTCCTGGCCACATATAACTACCAATTCATCCACCGACCAGGGAAGAGCATATCACATGCAGACGCCCTGAGCCATTACCCCCTACCAAACCTGGACGACGACCCAGCACCGACCATGTCCACACTACAAATGGAGACCTTGCCAAACCTATCCATAACTGTGTCAGACATTGCAAAAGAGACCGCTAGAGACAGACAACTGGTGTGGATTTTAAACTGGGTAGGAAAAGGGTGGCCGGAAACTGATGACGGCGACACATTTAAACCCTTCTGAACCCGACAAACTGAGCTATCGATATTGAAGGGATGTATACTGTGGGGGGATAGAGTTGTTATTCCAAAAAAAATGCAGGAAAAAGTACTGTGCATGCTACATAAATGACACCCAGGTATCATCAAAACACCCTGGCCAGGAGTTATGTCTGGTGGCCCAGGATGGACAAAGACATTGAGAACGTGGACGGGGTGGGAACGTGCAACAAATGCCATGGGTGGGAACGTGCAACAAATGCCAAAAGTCCAGACCTACCCCCCCCTCCTGTACCTACACTCCAGTGGGAAACACCCAGGGGCCCCGGTTGAGAATCCATACAGATTTTGCTGGACCCACAAAGGGATATGCATTTTTAATAATTGTCGACGCTTACTCCAACTGGTTGGAGGTCACAGTCATGCAGTCCACGACGACAGAAGCTGTCATCAAACAGCTAAGAAAACTATTTGCAATGCATGGATTACTGGACTTGTTAGTCTCAGACAACGGGCCGCAGTTCACAGTGCTGTCATTCGAAAAATTCCTTGCCAAACTGTGTATATGACATGCCCTAACAGCACCCGCTCACCTGGCTACAAACGGACAGGCAGAACGCATGGTTTGGTATACTAAAGAGGCATTAGATTAAATAGACATGGGTGACATTCAAGACAAAATCAATAAAATGCTAACCATCCAACATATAACACTGAACACGTCAACTAACAAAAGCCCAGCAGAAGTCCTGATGGGCAGGAAACTACGCTCACACTTGGACAGATTATACCCAACATACAACCCCGAAAAGCCACCAGACTCCTCCAGTAAATACCATTCACAACAGGGGATCTGGTATACACAAAAAACCTTATGGGGGACCCACTTTGGATACCAGCTGGAATAACGCAAATAACGGGGCCCCAGTCATACCAGCTAGAAACGGAGGACGGGAGAAGCTGGAAGAGACACATAGACCAACTAAGGTCTAGAACAATAGAAAGAAACACCGACAACCCCAAAAATGCACAACACCCACACACTCAAAGACCACACCAAACAGATTATAACAAAACCAGAGAGGGGGAGATCAATCAAACATAAATCAAAGGGGAGAAGAAAACCCACTAATAATACAACAGCAAACAAACCAACAACAAACACCACCGGTAGGCTCATTTAGAAACCAAAACTACTTACCAGCAGAAGACTTCAGCAGAAGGGAACTGGCAGCAGAAAACCAACACGAGGCCACTCCTGGAAGAGGCAGCCGAGCCGACTCAACCAGCCCCGAGAGACCAGACGGGAGCAGCAGAGTCTACTCAACCAGCCCAGGTAGACCGGATGGGAGTGGCAGAGCTGAGTCACCCTTCCAGGAGGTTCCACCGAGAAGGAGAGGAGAGACAGCGATCCCATCCGAACTAGCCGAAGACAACACCACAACTGAGCTGTGCAGATCAAGTAGAAACCATAGAAGCCCTGCCTACTTACAGGACTACGTAACGTAGGTCGGACTGAACCAAGAGGTTAGGGGTGTTCTATATTAACATATTTGAAATACCCTTTTCGGATTGGTCCATAAATGCCACTTGCTGATTGGTTCAAAAGCACGAGCCTGATTGGTTCACATTGCTGCCTTGTGATTGGCCCGCCAGATCAGTGGAAGATTCAAAGAGCCGTCATTGGCCGCGAGCAGCAAGCAGCCGTTATAAAAGAGGCTGCTGCGGCTCCACAGTTAGAGTTGATTTCAAGAAACTAAAATAAAGAGCTGAAGTCACACTGGTCTCGAGTCTCCTTCCCATGATCAAATAGATACAATGGAGGGAGAAAAGCCAGATGGCCAGAACCTATCACCTCTGAGAGGCACAGCCAGGAAATGAGAAGATCCTAAAAATTCTACAGTGAGATGTGCCCTGGGAATCTCTGGAAAAGTTCATTCTAAAAAGGGGGTGGGGGAAAATTAGGTATGCCCTGGGAAACTATGAAAAAGCTTGCTCTTTACAAAACAGGGGGGAGGGAGGAATTAACATACTGGCTTTTGTTTCACTAAATACACATTGAGAAAAGGGGAGGGATTCTAAACTCCCTTATGTATCCCTGTATGCCTGAGAGACCTCAGACGCTGCTTTAAACTCCTACATGAATTGTCTCACCTCAATAAAGGATTCCTTTCTGATACATTTTGATATGTTTTCAGAAGTTCATTCTAGTTGAGTGAATGGAAAAAGTTCTGTAGCCTGACAGAATTACAGCAGAATGGCTCGAACAAATGACTTGACTGATACACATCTTTCCCAAGCCAGCTTTCACTGTATGTAGTTACAGGAGGATCTTGGGTCTTTTAGTTTTCTCATAGCCAGTAAGTTGGGGGTGATCTGATATTCTTTGTGCCATGTGAATTGTTGCTCTTGCTTTTACAGCAGGGAGAAGAGACTAGCAATTCTGTTCCAGCAGGGTCACTGTCTTTCCCTACTGTGGCAGCTCTTCAATCTGGATGTAGCCAGAAATAAGAAAACGTTCACCCGTTTGGCAGCCCTCATGCAGGTGAACTGTGCAGAGGAGTCTCAAGATGAATCTCAGGTATACTTAGATGTCTTTTCTGCCCTTGCAGACTATCGCCATTCTTGGTTGTTTTTTTTCTGTATACTATAGAGAGAAAGCTGGTATCAAATGATACCTGACAATTCATGCTGTCAATAATTTTGTTTAGATTAGCACTCTCGGGGTTTGATCAATTGTTCTTTGGGTACTCTGTCCAATTTGATGTATAATGTATAATGATGATCATTAAAAATCATACATTGAATGCAGCTGTCAAGTGCAAGGATTCTTGTGCACATTAATGACTGTAATACACAAAAAAATGACTCGGATACTATCTAAACCAGGGGTTGCCAACCTTTTGGACCTCAGGTACCACCAAACTCATAATTTTAAATTTCAGGACCACTAGCCGGTTCTATAGGCATGGCCTAATTTGTGGGTGTAGCTTGGTGGTCATGTGACTGGCTGGGCATGGCTTGTATGTAAATATTATAAATATTTATATAAATATTGAATTTTTTATAAAAAAGAACAACTTTTACCCAAAAACAGGCAAAGCAGGCAGGCAGATTGAGTTGCTCACAAAATCACAGATTCATTCAGAAATCTATCTGCCATCGGCTAGCTCAGTCTGTCACATAAAATTGCTTGCAAGCAAACTCATAAAATTAACTCACAACACACAATGAATGTAAATATTGAATTTTTCATAAAAAAAGAGTAACTTTTACCCAAAAGCAGGCAAAGCAGGCAGGCAGATTGAGTTGCTCACAGAATCATTCAGTGATCTATCTGCCATCAGCTAGCTCAGACTGTCACATAAAATTTGCTTGCCATGAGTCTGCACTGAATAATAGAACATTCAATCCTAAGGGAGGTTCAGTTGTGGTTAAAAGCAGAGACGAAGATCTAAAGATTAGCTAAAAAAGAAGAAATGCAACCATTTCCTGCTTCCTATCTAATCTAAATCTCCCGGCACAGCAGAACAGCTGACGGTTGGGGAAAAAAAAAGAAAAATAGCAACTTAGCAGGCAAGTTTGCCGGGTAAGGAGTGAACAGGGAGGGTTCCTGTGGGCCTTGTGGGTGGTGCAGCCTTGTGTTTCTGCACAGCCTGGATTAATTGCTTTGGGGGGGGTGCTCCGGGGATGAGATTTCTCTGCGGCCCACCAAAATTTTCTCACAGCCCACCAGTAGACCACGGCCTGCCGGTTGGCAACCGCTGATCTAAACTACTGTAAGTAACGGAAATAAGCAGGTTTAAATTCAAATACACATAGTAACTTACAGTGGTTTGCTGTGGATGATGTAATTAATGCTTGATTTTCTCATTATCTCACATTCTAACATTAATTTACTGCCATAAATTTATTACTTAGATTAAAAAGTTTTATTTGTTTTCTAAATAAAATTTTAAATAAAAAGAAACATAGCATAAAGAAAAATAAGAAAAAGAAATATAGGAAGAAACAGCCACAATAAAAACTAAACTCTCACTGCACAACTTTAGAAAAAAGGCAGCAATGTTGATATTATCCAAATATATATTGAAAGAAGGTACCAGTTATATTCCCTAATGTTCAATGCTTTGTTTGCTCATCTGAATGTATTATGTAAGACAAAGGATATTAAGACCATTGATACAATCTGATACTGTAAATGATTTACTGTAGGGATAGTGGGGTTTTTAAGTTTTTTGAAAATTCAACTATTTGTTTGATGCAAATTAATAAGATACTAGAATTTACAGAAACAAAAAAATACTGAGAAGTCCAGCAAAGTTATGTATACACTGTTCTCATTTCAAAGATCATTTTCCAGAACTATTATTACCAATTTTGGCCTTAAAATTGGAGTGAGTGCCAAATTGAAAAAGTTCGAGGAAAGGTCCTGCAAGTTTCAGACTAAAGCAATACTAGATTCTTTCCACTAAAATATTCTTAGTAGGTACCAAAGTTCATTTGTGCCTTTACTTGTAATATCATAGATAATCTCATCCTATATGGATTTCTCCCTCTGCTATCAAATGATGGGTTGCCAACATGAATGGATGAAGTATGAGTTAATGGCCATCAAACGTAGTTCTCATCTTCAAGTTGTTGGAGGAGGGTTACTGACAATTGCTAAACTAGCATCATCACTGGCTTACATGAAGCTTTGTTTGGGGAACATGCTTTTAGCCATCCAACTGGGTAAGTTAGTTTTACAGTTTCTAATGAAGCAATTCTTGAGCTCAAAAATAGGCAGATATTTTTGGACTGTGTTTTTTTTTAGGTTATCGTGCACACGAGTTATATGAGCAACTGAAGAGGCCTAACCTTGACGCTAATGTGCTCCATGACATTTTCAAAGCTCTTTATCTAAGCACCAGGTACTTGGTTGTATCTTTCTTTCTTTCTTTCTTTCTTTCTTTCTTTCTTTCTTTCTTTCTTTTACAAAAAAAGTGACTTTCAGAATAACAGAGTTGGATGGGAACTTGGAAATCATCTAGTCCAGTAGTCCCCAACCTTTTTGGCTTGGCAGCCTGGTGAGGGAGAGGGCATAGTTCCCTGTGAGTGGTAGTATGTGTGTGCGCAAGTGTGCATGCTTCATTTGTGTGAGTGGTGGGTGTATGCACCTGCTGCTCCCACAAAGAGAGCTTCACACGAGTACACTGGTTACCACTTCAGCGAAGGGAGCTTCATGCATATGCTCGCCCGCTGGTTTAGGTTTTAATGACAGTTGAATCTAAATTGAATTTAACAAAGCCAATGTAGTCTAACACTGCATCAACAGAGGGATACTATGAAGATTATGTGAAGTACCATTTTATGCTGTGCTGGTGAGGCTGCCCTTGGAATACTGCATTCAGTTCTAGTCAGCATAATACAAAAAAAATCACAATACAAAAAAAAAAAAAAGTGACGGGCAGAAGCTTATTCTGAGAAATGTTCCTGACAGTGAAAACAATTAATCAGTGAAATATCTTGCTATCCCGAGTTATGTGTGCTCTCATCACTCTCATCACTGAAACTGAGAAAAGATTGGACAACCATTTGATCAGGATAATATAAAGTCTCCTTCCTTGAGCAGTGGCTTGGACTAGAAGATCTCCAAGGTTTCTTGCAGCACTATGATTCTATGATTTTTGGAAACAGAAACTAACCATACAGATTGGATCCATATAAAATGATAAATTTTTATTCAGTTTGAGTCTGTAGTCTAATGACTATAAATATAAATATTAACAAGTAAATATAATATTAACAAGATAACAAGAGTTGGAAAGGACCTTGGAGGCCTTCTAATCCAACCCTCTGCAGGATACCATCAGTATCCTTTCTCTAGTTCTAGAACAGCCAGGACCTGGTTAGATAACCATATGTGTCTCCCTTCTTTCTTCCTTCATAATTCTCACTGCAAATCCAAAATTGAGATTTGTTTTGTGGGAAAGGCGCATAAGTCACCAAAGTCATCATTGCCCAAAAGATACTCATGCAATCAAAAATCAAGGTTAAATCCATGTGAATGAAATCATATAACCATTTCTCCATCCCAATTAAAAAGGACACATATACCCATTTCTGATTTGGCCTTGAAATTTTGTCTGCTTTGGTCCCAGTAAGGGCAGCATTTTGCACATCTCCTATTGATAATATCCCCCAAAATGATAGGTTTTCTGAAAAGTAATTTACAAATAACTTAACAAGCAACATGACATAGTTTTTACTTGATTAGCATAGTCTATTTACAGAATATAAAATAATTGAATTGGAAGAGACCTTGAAGATCTTCTAATCTAACCCTTTGCTCCAGCAGGACACCCTATATCATTCTGGAGAAATAGCTGTCCTGTCTCTCTTTTAATACTTCCTGTGATGGAACACCCACTTCTGGAGACAAGCCAGTTGACTGATTAACAGGAAATTTATCCTTAATTCTTGGTAGGACCACTCTGATAAGCTTCCTTATGTTACTTCTTGCCTTGCCTTCAGATGCTTTGAAGAGTAGGTTGACCCCCTCTTATCTGTGACAGTTTCCCAAGTATTGAAAGACAACTATCATGTCACTCCAGTTCTTCTTTTCATGTAATCAAACATACTCAGTTGCTACACCAGACTGCAAGTTTTGTCTTCCAGTCCCCTAATCATCTTTGTTGCTCCTCTCTGCATTCTTTCTGGAGTTTTATATCATGGTGACCAAAACTGGATGCAGTATTCTAAGTGTGGTCTTACCAGTGCAATATAAATCACTACTAACACTTTATTTTTATTTTTATTATTGTTATTATTATTATTTCTTTTATTCATTAAACATGAAACTCAGTCACCTGAACATTTAAAAATGTATCACAAATATCATTGACTGGTATTGGCTGATATGGGTTGCTGTCAGCATCCCAGATATCAGCCAAGTATCTTCTCAAAATGTACAATGTTCACAGTAGTGCAGTTTTTTGCAGTTCTGCTGGTGTTATTGCAGGAAGCTACAATTTCTTGATGTATTTTGTAAAACTCTTGAACATGGTACCTAGTGCTCTAATGATGATGGGTATCATTGTTGTTAGGCATGTAAGTCACCTAACATTTGGGTTGGAAATATATAAATCAGGATAGACATTTTAATACTGTCTCTTTAAGGGAATGTTACAATTGTAATTGGGTGTGGTTCCTCAAATGTCCATAAGATGGAGCCAGAAACCTGGTTTCCCAGAGAGTGTTTTGGTTCCTGCATTTTTCCCTTTTGACTGTTACTGATCATCATTATTCTTGGATTTGATGTAAGTCTGTTACTGAACTGTTTATGATACTGGACTTTGTTATTTGGATTATCCCTGGATTGAATACTGACTGCTATAACCGTGTATGACTTGGACTGTTTGTTGGACTTTGCTTAACCGTTTACTGGAAGTAAAAACCTACATTTTATGATATAGTGTATCTGTGTGCTGGTTGTGTGTTATTCTTCACCACTCTCACTACATCTCCCTGTGTGCGCTCATTCTCCGAACAGGGAATTACCTCAACGCTGGTTATGGGCCCAGGCCATACCAGGCTCAGATAACTGAGATTTAGTGTGAATGCACAGTACCGTATACAGACAGCTGTTTACTGTTTAATTGTGGGTTACTGTCCTGGTAAAGGTGGCACAAGACCTGTCAACAAGTCTTATCACTGATAACCCGGTTGGATGGAACAAACTATGTTTCCTGGTCTATTATGTGCAGTCTACTTCTGCATAGAGAAGGGTTATGGAATGAAGTTCAGGATCCACCAGATGTAAATGCTTGGGATACAGAAAATGAGGACGATGCCAAGAAGTTTGCTGACTTTAAACAGAACAATGAACAAATTCTTTGTACAATTGGATTAACACTGAGTGACCAGCAGCTAGTCCATATTCGTGGAGAAGAGTCTGCTGCTAGGTGTTGGGAGAATTTGAAGAGGATTTATGTTCATGACAGTGTAGGTGCACACATACATCTTACATGTAAACTGTTCAGAGCACATCTTCTGAAAGGTGGAGATATGTTAGCTCATTTGAACTTTATGAAACAAACTTTTCAAGAGCTACATGAAAAGGAAGTGATATTTTCAGAGTTGTATCAAGTTTACATCATTCTTTCCTCATTGGATGAAAATTATGAAGATCATGCATCTTCACTGGAAGTTGAACACAAGATGAACTGACATTGACTGACATAACCGGAAGGGTGATAGAAGAAACAAGGAGACAACTGGATAGGAACCAACTGAGGAAGGAACAACCACAAGAAGAGGATTTGTGTTCAATTGCCTATACTGTTCGGAAATGTTCTTGTGGGGCTAGGGGACATATAGCTAGATTCTGTAAGCAGGGAAAACTACTGGTAATCACCAGAAGGTTAAGAAGAATGTTAATTTAGCTATGTCTAGCAATTCAACTGTAAACAAGGATTTGTGGGTTGTTGATAGTGGAGCATCACAATGCATTACTAAAGATAGAAACAGGTTTGTAAAGATGTCCACAAGTAAACAACATGTTTCATTGGCAAATGGATGGAAGATGAAAGCATCAGGTGAAGGTACTGCATATTGTTCTTGTATAAATGAACATTTAACTATGTTATATGTACCTAAACTGAAATTTAATTTGCTATCAGTAAGGGCTTTAATTAATCTTGGTTATGTAGTAACCTTTAGGGGAGATAACTATAATAGAGAAAGAGGGTAAACGTGTTACTGCTACTTTAAAGAATGATTTATATGTAATACATGATGATCAGTTGAAGATGGCTAACACAGTTTATAACAATGTTAAGCCACATGATGAATGTGTACATTTACTACATAGATGTCTCGGGCATATTAATTTCAAAATGCTCAAACTGTTCAATTGTCAGAGGGAGTAAAATTGAAACCTTGTAGCAAGTATTTACATTGTAATGCTTGTAGTCAAGAAAAGAGTAAAGTTACTCTTGCAAACAGACTAAATGAGACAACTGGATAGGAACCAATTGAGGAAGGAACAACCACAAGAAGAGGATTTGTGTTCAACTGCCTATACTGTTCGGAAATGTTCTTGTGGGGCTAGGGGACATATAGCTAGATTCTGTAAGCAGGGAAAACTACTGGTAATCACCAGGTGGTTAAGAAGAATGTTAATTTAGCTATGTCTAGCAATTCAACTGTAAACAAGGATTTGTGGGTTGTTGATAGTGGAGCATCACAATGCATTACTAAAGATAGAAACAGGTTTGTAAAGATGTCCACAAGTAAACAACATGTGCACACCTCTTCAGCCTTCATCTTGCTCTTGCTCTTCCAGAGCATCCAGTTATCTCCACTATGGATCATCACACACTCCTTTTGGTAGCCGCCATTGTTCTACAACAGTGCGAAGCCATCTTCAGGCTCTTTCAACTGTTCTACACGAAGAAAAGGAGGTGGCCAAGAAGTGTCTGGGTCCGAAGATGGATCGGGAGAAGAGCCGAGTACAGACTGTATAACAAGCTGATGGTGGAGCTGAGGAACGAAGACACTCGTGCATTCCAGAACTTCATGAGGATGCCGCCAGCCATGTTTGACGAAGTTGTGGAGCAGCTGAGACCCAGGTTGACCAAGCACAGCACCAACTTCTGGCCCAGCCTGGACCCTGGGCTGAAGGTGGCACTGACTCTGCGCCACCTGGCCTCAGGGACCACGTACAGGAGCATGCAGTACGCCTGGAGAATGCCACACAACACCATCAGCATTGTGGTCAGAGAAGTGGTGCAGGCCATCATTGAAGAATACCTGGAAGAGCTCCTCCAGTGCCCCTCCACTGAAGAAGGATGGAAGAAAGTTGCAGAGCAGTGGTATCAGAAGTGGAACTTCGCCCACACCGTTGGAACCATAGATGGGAAGCATGTGGCCTGCAAAGCTCCAGCCAAATCAGGGTCCACTTATCACAACTACAAGGGCTTCCTCAGCATCATCCTCTTCGCCATGGTCGATGCTGACTACAAGTTCATGTACATTGATGCTTCAGGCAACGGGTAAGCTTCAGATGCCCAGGTATACAACGCCAGTCACCTCAAGGAGGGGCTGGAACGCAACCTCATCAAGGGCTTCCCAGATCCAGACCCCCTGCCCAACAACACGCAACAACACTTCATCGTGGGGGATGACGCCTTCTCCCTCAGAACTTACCTCATGAAGCCCTACACTTCCAGATCCCTCACCCATGAAGAGAGGATCTTCAACTACAGGCTGTCCAGGGCAAGGCGGGTGGTGGAGAACGCCTTTGGCATCCTGGCCAACAGGTTCCAGGTACTTCTCACCAACATTCAGCATCACCCACAGACCACGAGGAACATCGTGGAAGCTTGCTGCATCCCCGCACAATCTCATGCGCACCTGGTACCCAGTGTTGCAGAACAGGCTCATGGTCCTCCAACAAGGCAATGGGGACATGAAGCCTGGTGAATGGAGACAAGGGCGAAACCTGATAGACACTGTGGATGTGCAAGGCCCCAACAGAGCTTCACGTGAAGGGAAGAAGCAGCACAACCTCCTGAATCACTGGTGCAACTCCCCAGCTGGAGTTTCTCTTGTTTCTCATACTTAATGTATGACATCTAAGTATAGGCATCTAAATCCTGTTTGATTGATCCTGTGTTTGCTTCCTACACCTACTCTTTAGTGTCTGAGTTTCCCTTATTTACCACCTGGTTGGTTGCTATGAAGTTTATGCTTTGGATTAGATCCCGAAAATTGGTTCTCTCTCCTTCCAGGTTTAGTAAAATAATGAACAAGTATGCCTAAGCAAAAAATTATTTGAAAAGTAGAAACCCTAGAAAATTTAACTAAAAAAGAGTTTTCTATTTCAGATGGGGTGGTCAAAGCTGATCCCCCAAAATAACTTCTCTTTCTTTAGAAAATTACAGATATAAACTAGTTGGTATATTATTTCTTTCTTTCTGCAATATTGAAATTCAGATATAAAGATTAGATAAAAGAATAAAAATCAGAAAAAATATAGTTTGCAATCTCAAAGCTGAACAGAAATCTGAATAACAATTCACAAAATGAAAGTTCAGCAGAGAACTCAGTAGACTGACAAACATGCTTTCTTAAATATGATAACATTACTATGTATAGTAATGAGCCTCTATGGTGCAGTGGTTAGAGTGCAGTACTGCAAGCTATTTCTGCAGCTAGCTGTCTACAGTTTGGCAGCTCAAATACCACCAGGCTCAAGGTTGACTCATCCCGCCCACCAAGCCATGCCCACAGAACCAGCAGTAAAATTTTTTGAATCCCACCCCTTTATCAGACACTTTATCATGATTGTTGCTCTTCTCTGCACACATTTCAGGTCTCTTTTTTTGTATCATGACCAGAACTAGATGCAATTTTCTGATTGTCTTGACACTATCACTCTGTTGATGCATCCTAGCAGTTGCAGCACATTGCTAGCTCATAATTAAGTGGTGCTCCACTAAAACACCTAGATCCCCATCACAATTACCACTGTTAAGCCAGGGGCTGTTTATTTTATAACCTATGCATTTGGTTTTTCCTGCCTAAACACAGGACCTTAATTTTCTCACCACTGAACTACATCTTATTGGATGGAGCCCAGCATTCAAACCAAGATCATTCTGGGTCCTGAGCCTATCTTCTAAAATGTTGGCTATTCCACACAGCTTGGTGTCATCTGCAAGTTTGATTAGTTCCCCTTCTATCCCATAGTCTAAATCATTTATGAAGATGTTGAAGAGCACTGGATTGAAGACAGAACCTTAAGATACCCCACTTCATATTTCACCCGTTGATGTAGTTCTATTGAAGATTACCTGCTGAGTGTGGTTGGTCAATCAATTGCAAATCCATCTGGTGGTGGAATCATCTCTTTCTTTTTCCCAAGCTTCAGTAACTAGGATTTATTTATTTTATTTATTTGATTTGTCAATCGCTTACAAGGTGATAGATATAAGTATAAACATGAGTAAGAATACAGGAAATAGGTATGAATAAATGGGGACAATAGGACAGGGATGGTAGGCACTAGGTCAGGAAAAGCAAGAGCTTAAATCTTAATGGGCGTCAAAGTATTTTAATTTCTCAGTGAAAAAATGTGTCTGTGTGTAGGAGAGAGTCTCTATTTTAGCAACCTTTCTTGAAAATTTCACCCCACTCTGCAGTGAAACTTCAAAATAGTTTTCACTGACATCACTGGGAGCTGTTTTAAGTTTCATTATAGTGAAGGAGTATTCACTTTTGGTGTGTTTTAATGTGATTCCAGACATATGCAAACAAGACACATACTGTTGGGATGTGTTTTGCCCACTTTGGGCTTTGCTGCTCTTCCTTCCTGGTATGTAACATCAACATACTAGTCCAAGCCAAATAAGTCTTCAAGTTGAAATACATTTCTTATGTTGCTTAAATTGTGAATAATGTACACGAAATATTTCAACCCCCCATGAAAATATGTCTATAATATAAACTACATATGTAAGTAATGCATAAGAGAATGTTTTTACATACTTACATTACATACATATAGAAAAAAATAAACCGATATGTGAATGAACAATTTTGCTAATATATTTTATTTATTTAGCTGCCAAATATATATAGCTGTCCATGTCATGTGTTTTGGTTTGATTCCCAGCCCAAATCACAAATCCTCCCAATAACAATTAATTAGTTGTTAGAGGGTTCATGTTTATATATAATGCTTACTCTGCTGTCATCCTCAGGCACGCACACACACACACACACATTACCAAGATTTCACAATAAATGGAGACAAACCTTTTGGAAACCAGCTTCTTACAGCTGCATAGACATGTTTTCTCCTGCTTCTTCTTAGATATCAAGATTCTGTACAAGTGTTAAGTTGCCTAGAAGATCTCACTTTTCGAGATGACAATATTATTGGACAGTCCCTCTTCATTTCAGGCTGTCTCAACATTATACTTTATGCTGGTAAGTCCTTTAAACAGTGTCTAAAATGCATGTTTAAAATTAAAAAAAAATAAAAACAATTATATCTACCTTTCAACAAAATGTCAAGGCGGTGTGTCTGTACAATAATTGAAAGACAAACAATAACATAATAAAATGATAAAAAAAGAATAAGAAGTTATAAAATGAACTGAAGAATGTAAACAAGGTTATACTGTAATAGAAGATCTTGTTTAAATCTGAAAAGCAATAATCTGTGAAAAGACCTGTCATATCTCACAGAATGACGGCTATAGATATTTACTCAGAATTAAACAGTACTGATTTCAGTAGACTGTCTTAAAGGGAAAATGTAGAAATGAGGCTGTGCTCCAAAACAGATTGCTCTAGGAATCCGAACCTAGGAGTTTCCACGAAGTGGGCTGCTTCATGAAACCCTAAAAATTACTACTTGGGGGCTGCCTTTGTGCTTTATCAATTTACCCTAATCTCTGAACTCTCTTGTTCAGAGTTCTAAAAAATTTAAAGTCTACACAATCGCTTATACCATCGCTAAAAATAAATGTAATTTACATTATTAAATATTCCACATAACCCTGGAAGGTAAATCACTATAAATGTTAACAGTAACATATAATCAGAAAAAAATCTGTTAAGGAATACAAATTGTAACTTGTTAGCCTTCACAATCACCTGCTAACAAGTTTCACCCAATAGTCAGTAATGTGGCCAAGTCCTGGTCATATCCATTTAATCCATAATACCAGGAGTTGAGATTGAAAGCTTTACTTCTTAGACACAGGATGAACTTGGAAAATGCAATTTCAAGTGAAGTATCACCTAAATATGTAACTTTAATAGTAAAGTTATATATTATTTTAATATTAAGGACTTTGTGAAAATATAGAAAGATCAAAAAAGTTCATTTTAACATTAACAAATTAGCCAAAGTGATTACCATCAGAAATATTTTGAAAATAAAAGAACACCAGTATGAGATACTGTCATCCAAGAAGAAATTCTCTCTTTTCACACTCATGGCAAATTAGGATCTCTTGCAAAATTTCCACTTGATCCAGGAGCAGAAAGAAAGACAAAAAGTTCCAAGTATCAGAGAAGAAAAGCTTTATTAATCAGATCCAAATATTTTGACATATATTTTTCAAGAACAAACCTTGAAAACTTGTCAGGCCTCATTAAAAAAACATAGCGTTTTAATCCCTTTCTCTTTTTTGATCTTTGACTTTTTGTGTCTGGCCTACGAATGTTGTTATACTAGGGTCAAACCAAGTAATAGTCTTATTGGGCACAACTTTAACCTCTTCAAGACTGAGTATGTTCAGGTTAAAAGGCGCTATAAAATAAAGAATGATGCAAGATAAATTTCAGCCATGCTTAGACCCCAACAATGCAACTTTATATATTTAATTGTTATTTGTTTCTGGCCTATTATCAAGATCCTAATTCTAAATATGCTTCTTCCTCTATATGCCCAGAGATATTAACATATTGCCAAAAAGGCATTGCAGATATGCTGATATTTGCTGTGCATACAGTATTACTAGATTCCATGAACAAAGAGTTGTTCCACTGAGTTTTTCTTCAAGTGATGCACTGTTACTAATGTTGATATATGTTATCTACTCTGAGCTATTGAACATTTGGAGATGTTCAACTTTCACTGGAATCATCGCCAGTGATACATGCTTAATAATGCTTTTTTTCCCCCTAGGATTTTGTTTTAAGCCATTTAAGTACTGCCAGGATTTTATTCTCGCTAATGAAACAAACTGCATACTTATGTCTCAGAACAACATCATGTTGAGCTTGTATTCTTCTCTGGCAATTTGGTAACTTTAATTTTTTGTAATGCTGTTGTATGATGTTATAGTTTTTCCTTTTTATGTTGTAAGATAGAAATTTATAGGTTGATCCATGGCTTACTGGAAATCAGTGTTACTGTAGGAGACTGCACTGTTCTCTTTGGATATGTGTATTTGAATCTCTCTGATCTGAGCAATGATTAGTGAAACATATTTTAACATATTTTAACAGAAACGGGATTTTCTGTGAAAAAGTAATAAAGGGTTGATATAGAAAAGAAATTAATTCTCTACATGTACCCCACTTATTTCATGTGGTTTTTTTAAAGTCATGAATTGCCAAATAATCAATTACACACTTTCAATCTACTAGCCACTGTTGTACACCAAATTAATTAATTCTTGTCATCTGATAGTAAGTTGTTTAACTGAATTTAATTAAATGAATAATTGAGTCAGCTGGAACTTTTTGTATTGTATGACAAAAAAAATCTATAGTGGATTTCCAAAGACTAATGTTGCCAAGACTAATGTTGTAATTCTAATGCTCAATCTTATAAACCACATTCCTATTAATTTCCATCATCCATTTCTCTTTTTCCAACATCAGTTTGTTTTTTGAGAAAATAAATAGATTTCTAAACTACCTTAAATATGGAAGGAGTGGAGAGTATAAAAATATCATACATTTTTGACCTTGATGTCCTTTCATTCTGAAAACTCATGTTTCTATATATATATCATTAGAGAAGGGCTGACTCTCCTTCTACCTAACACATGAGTTTATCATCTAGGTTTGCCAGACTTCAGCAATGGGATAAATTCATAATACCATTTGAAAAAGCAAGGCGGTTGGTGAGGAGAACAAGTGCTTCACTCTGTTCTAACCATGGATTCTGTAAGTTGGTGGAGTGTGAGACTCTGTTATTAAGAAAATATATAGAAGAGAGGCCTGACAAAGTTCGTGAGATGCATAACAGGATAACAAAGGTGAGGAATTCAGAGATGGGTATGCAGAAATTTATTTACTTATTTAGCAATTTCTAGCAAGCACAAACAGTGAACTGTCAAATCAGCCCTCTATTTTCATAATCAGTTTCTAATTTCACCTAAAATCTCCTTTTTTGTTTTACTTAGCAGATATTAAATGATAAGCATTATTATTTTAACAGCAACAAGAAGTTTGGCTTAGGATAACTAAAAAAAATATTTCCAATACTTCTTCTAAAACTCACAAAATTGGATTTTAATATATACCATGTTTCCCCAAAAATATCACCTACCCCAAAGTCAGGCCTAGCTTGATTTTTACATGTGTGACCAAAATAAGCCCCATTTAAGACCCCACCCACTTCAGGATGCATGGGTAAAAATTAAGCTAGGGTGGGGATGAAGGTGGTGGAGTTGCCCTACTACTTACCTTCAGACAGTTGCAGCCAGGCCTTGTGCATCCTGACACCTGCCTTTCTGCCCCATTTCTTCTGCAGCCAGCAGCTTTCCTGAAGGCCTCTGCAGCTGATTACAGAGCTCTGGATTGATCCGAAGCTCTTTTATCTGCTGCAGAGGCCTTCAGGAAAGCCTTGCCAGCCACAGAAGAAGTTCCTGAAGGCCTCTGACAGTGAAAAGAAGGCCAGGGATAACACACACATGTGAGTCAGTGGATGACATCCCCCAAAATACCTGGTGCCTTTTTTGGTGACAAAAAAGAATATAAGAGTCTAATTATGCCTATTATGATCCTTACCTTATAAGCTGGTTTTAGCCTTTATGGTGACAATGGTTCTACCAATCTAAGGAAGGAATTGGATGGCTTGTGATCCTGGTAATTTATTTGGCTTTCCTATTTGTATAGTGCTAGAATCCAAATTATGATAGTATATTTTTTAAAAATCCAGTATATCTGAATGAAAAGATTGGGAAAGCTCTTTTTATTGAATCTCTGCTGGATAAAGACTTTATAGCTCAAAGGTAACTCTAGGATGAACAGGGGACAAAGGTTTTGATTGATTTCCCAAAAGGGGACTGCTCCTTGCTGTCTGTATCTTCTATATTTCATTTTAGAACATAGAATAACAGAGTTGGAATGGACTTTAGAAGTTTTCGAGGCATTCATGTGTCAAACCTCCTATTTATTCTGGATACATGATTATCATTCTCTTCTTGAAAATCTCTAGTGGTATAGCACCCACAAGTTCTGGAGGCCATCTAATTAATTTTTCTCACTCTCAGAAAATTTCTTTTTAATTCTAGCTAGGATCTCTCTTTAATAACCTTAAGGCCCTGTCACACTGGCCGACGGATGCAAAACGTTTGTAAAAAGGACACAGCGGACGAGAAAAATGTTCCATCCGTTGTTATCGGCTCTCAAAAGGGGCAAAAATTTGCATAACCAGAGCGGATAACACGGAAAGGAAGGGACGGGGGGAGGACGCAGGGTGGATGGAAAGTGGATGCTCCATGGAAGCCTAGCGGATGGAAGCGGATGGGAGCAGATGGCACATCCACAAGGCTTCCAGGGGAGTGCAGCAAAGTGGATGCGGAACGGAAAAAGTGGATGCAGAGCGGACGCCGAGCGGATGAGGCGGATGCACAGTGGAAGCCGAGCGGATGAAGCAGATGCAGAGCGGAAGCCTAGCGGAAGCCTAGTGGAAGCCTAGTGGATGCCTAGCGTTCACTGCACATGCGGGGAGGATGCATTGCGTCAGCCCTGTGGATATAAAGGGAAGCAGCTCCCAAGCAGGTCACCATTCAGAGGAAAGACCTGCTTCCAGACACATCGACTGCCTTGCCAGCCTGCCCTGCCTGCATGCCTGCCTGCCTGCCAGCCTGCCTGCCTTGCTGCCTGCCTTCCTGCCAGCCTTGCTGCCAGCCTTGCTGCCTGCCTGCCTGCCAGCCTTGCTGCCTGCCTGCCAGCCTTGCTGCCTGCCTTCCTGCCAGCCTTGCTGCCAGCCAGCAACCCCACAACCATGGGGAAGAAGAGAAAGCCCCAGCCATCTGCTGCCAGCCCTGGCAAGAGGGAAAGAACCACCCTCCCACCCCCTGGCCCTCACTCTGCTTCTGCTGGGGCTTCTGTAGCACAGGCTCGCTCTTCTGGGGCTGGGGCTTCTGCTGCTTCTGCTTCTGGAGGAGCTGATGTTGCTGCTTATGGCAGTGGTGCTTCTGCTTGTGCTTACTCTGCTGATGCTATTTCTGGCGGTAGTGCTTCTGCTGGTGCTGCTTCTGGAGGAGCTGCTGATGCTGCTTCTGGTGGTGGTGCTTCTGCTGGTGCTTACTCTGCTGAAGCTGCTTCTGGTGGTGGAGCTTCTGCTGGTGCTTACTCTGCTGAAGCTGCTCCTCGTCCTGCTGGTCCTGCTGGTCTTGCTCGTCCTGCTGGTCCTGCTCGTGCTCCTGGTCTTCCTCGTCCTGCTGGTCCTGCTCGTGCTCCTGGTCCTGCTGGTGCTCCTGGTCCTGCTGGTGCTCCTGGCGCTGTTGGCGCTGCTGGTGCGTATTCTGCTGCTGCTGATCCTGGTCCTGCTGGTGCTGCTGCTGGCGCTGCTGCTGCTGCTGATCCTGGTCCTGCTGCTGCTGCTGATGATGATAATGATGATCCTGCTGGTGCTGCTGCTGCTGGTGGTGTGGTGAAGCAGCCCCTATAACCTGGAAGCCCCTCTGATGAGGGCCCATGTGGTCCTGCCAAAGGGAGGAAGAGGCATACGCGAGAACGGGAGAGGAGGCAATACTCCATTGAGGAGGAACATGAGGATGAGGTGCTGGAGTGGCTGAGAGAGAATGACTATCTATGGCAGAAGGGACACAGGCTCTACAGGGACACCAAAAGGAAGCAGGCTGCTTGGAGAGAGAAGGCGGAGAGCCTGGGCTACACTTCAGAGGTGCTCCTCGGCTGGTGGAAGCACATGCGCACCTGGTACGGGAAGCTGCACCTCAAGAAATCTGGCCAGGCCGCGGTCAACCTGACGGACAGAGAGACCTACGTGATGGCCAAGTGCAGCTTCCTGGAGGGTGAGATCCGCCATCGAGGAGCAGCCCCTCTCACAACCCTCTCTCTCAGGCAGCCTGCTGAGAGCCAGTCCTCTTCTGGCAGAGAGTCAGCTCCTGTCTCCAGGCAGGTTTCTGTGGAGCGTGCCACGACGGAGAACCCGTGCACAGCTGTTCTAACCATGGCGGAGCACGTGGAGGACTCCCTGGCGCAGTGGGAGAAAGGAGATGGCACTTCCACCACAGTCCTACCCGCATCCACCCCCAGCTCCACCTCCACAGAAAGGCAGAGAGCCAGACAGAAGGGACAGAGCCACACTGTCCTGCTGGAGATAAGAGACACCATAAGGAGCAGCATAGATATCCTCTCTCAGCTGGTCCACACCGACTCCTCATCCTCCAACCGCAAGCCCTTCCTCACCTATGTGAACCAGACCCTCACAGACATGGCAGAACCCCAGTACCAGGTGGTGAAGGACCGGATCACCGAGCTGCTTTACAAACCTCCAGACTTGCTCCCACCCAGTCCAGGTCTGCTCCTCCACCCCAGGTGATGTCCCTCCCATTCCAAGGCTTTCCCACAGGCCCTCACCTACCAGGGCTACGGCTACCAGGAGGTCCAGCAGCACAGGGAGCAGCCCTTCCCAGTCCAGGCACAGACTCATCGGACGCCACCGTTGCCAACGGTTCCACTGATGCCACCGATGCCACCCACGCCACTGATGCCACCAATGCCACCCACGCCACTGATGCCACCGACGCCACCGATGCCACCCACGCCACAGATGCCACCCATGCCAGTCCTCACCCAGCTGCAGACCAGACAGTCCAACTACACTGCTCCTTCCTCCACCCCACAGCCAAGCCCGGCCTCAGTACATCTGTCATCGGTACTGAGGTTGACACCCCAAGGCATGGAGAAAGGAGCTCTCAACATCACCGGGCTGAGCCAGCTGTCTGAGAGCTTCCTCAACACACCGTCCCCTGTTGTCCTCTTGGGGCCAGGCACTCCAGCAGCAGCCACCTCTACAGCACCTGGACCCTTCACCCCTGAGACTGGGCACACCTCCAAGTGACCGATAAGAGTGCCAGAGACTGGGTGGCTACCTGTAGATTTTATTTGGACACTTGACTTGGGTCATTTTACTTTTACAGCTTGTTATTAATAAAGATTATCTTTGCTTCACACACTTGCTTCATTTATTTTTGTAAATAAAGTCTTGGTGGAAACTTTTAGAAATGGTTTAAGCCTTTGCATGCTTGTGGGATGGTTAAGGATAGCAGTGGGGTGGGCAGGGATACCTTTGGGATGGGTAATAGCTGTGGGATGGGTTGAGATAGCTGTGGGGATAGATAAACCTCCAGTGCAAGCATAGTGGGACTGTATGATCCACCCTCCCAGGTGCCACACCTATGGCCCTTCATTATCAATACTAATGTAATCATTGATCCACACATTTGAACATAAACACAACTCTTTATTAAATGCCCTGTTCATTGTCGGCCCACCCAACATACATGGCCCAATCTCATCCGTGTGATGAGACAGGCTGAAGGAAGCATCCATTAATCATCTATCATCCTGTCTTGCCACTCCACTGCTCCAGCTGGGGAGTTGCACCAGTGATTCAGGAGGTTGCGCTGCTTCTTTGACTCACGTGAGGTTCTGTTGGGACCTTGCACATCCTCAGTGTCTATCAGGTTTTGCCCTTGCCTCAATTCCCCAGACTCCATGTCCCCATTGCCTTGTTGGAGGTCCACGAGCCTGTTCTGCAAGACTGGGTAGCGGGTGCGCATGAGATTGTGCAGGATGCAGCAAGCTTCCACAATCCTCCTCACAGTCTCTGGGCGATGCTGCATGGTGGTGAGAAGTACCTGGAACCTGTTGGCCAGGATGCCAAAGGTGTTCTCCACCACCTGCCTTGCCCTGGACAGCCTGTAGTTGAAGATCCTCTCTTCACCGGTGAGGCATCTGGAGGTGTAGGGCTTCATGAGGTAGGTTCTGAGGGAGAAGGCGTCATCCCCCATGAAGTAGGGCACATCTTGCGTGTCGTTGGGCAGGGGGTCTGGATCTGGGAAGCCTATGATGAGGTTGCGTTCCAGCTCCTTCTTGAGGTGACTGGCATTGTATACCTGGGCATCTGAAGCTGACCCATTGCCTGAAGCATCGATGTACATGAACTTGTAGTCAGCATCGACCATGGCGAAGAGGACGATGCTGAAGAAGCCCTTGTAGTTGAAATAAGTGGACCCCGACTTGGCTGGAGCTTTGCAGGCCACGTGCTTGCCATCTATGGATCCAACGGTGTGTGGGAAGTTCCACTTCTGATACCACTGCTCTGCAACTTTCTTCCATCCTTCTTCAGTGGAGGGGCACTGGAGGAGCTCCTACATGTATTCTTCGATGATGGCCTGCACCACTTCTCTGACCACAATGCTGATGGTGTTGTGTGGTACCCTCCAGCCGTACTGCATGCCCCTGTAGGTGGTCCCTGAGGCCAGGTGGCACAGAGTCAGTGCCACCTTGAGCCCAGGGTCCAGACTGGGGCGGAAGTTGTTGTTTGCCTTGGTCAACCTGGGTGTCAGCCGCTCCACAACTTCGTCAAACATGGCTGGAGGCATCCTCATGAAGTTCTGGAATGCACGAGGGTCTTCGTTCCTGAGCTCCACCATCAGCTTGTTTTACAGTCCGTACTCTGCTCTTCTCTCGATCCATCTTCGGACCAAGACGCTTCTTGGCCTCCTCCTTTTCTTCCCGTAGTAGAGTTGAAAGAGCCTGTAGATGGCTTCACACTGTTGCAGAACGATGGTGGCTACCAAAAGGACTGGTGGACATGACTGGATGCTGTGGAAGAGCAAGAGCAAGGCTGCAGAGGGTCTGCACAGCAGGGCTGTTGGTCTGAAAGTGAGATCCAGGTGAGTTGCTCCCCCTTTTTATCGGCAATATAGGTTTTCCACTATGTGTCCTTTTGCATCCTCTAGGCATCCTCTAGACATCTTTAATATCCGAGATAGGTCCCCTCTGTGAACGTTTTTTCCGTTTAAAATGCTTTGTTTGCGAGCTGCATCCATTTTCATCCTTTCTCCGTCCGTGCTCCTAACGCTGCGTGTCCGTTCCACGTCTGTTCCGCTTCCTCCCTGTGTCCGCTTTCTGCTGGAGCGGATTTGAGTTGCGCGGATGCGCAGCGGATGCCTAGCGGATGTAGCGGACGTGTAACGGATGACGACGGATGCAGAACGGATGTTCCCCATATGCCTAGCGGATGCAGAACAGATGCGTTGGATACATTTTCTGCTCAAAAAGTTTTGAGCAGCTCAAAACTTTTTGAGCGGATGGAAGCTCAGTCTACGGATGCTGGACGGATAGAGAGGAAGAAAAACGGACGCAGTGAGTACAAAACAGAAGCATCGCGTTAACCAATGGATGGCAAGTGTTTTTCTCCGTTTTACATCCTCTTTCCATCCGTTGGTGCAGTGTGACATGGGCTTTACATCCATTATTCCTCGTCCTGTCCCTGGGTGCTTTGGAGAATAGATTGGCCCCCTCTTCTTTGTGATACCCCCGCAGGTATTGAAAGATTGCTATCATGTTATCCCTAATCCTTTTTGCTAGATAAAATATCCCTAATCATTCATTAGCTTCCAGACTCCTTCCTCTTCTCTGCATTCTTTCTGGAGTCTCAACATCTTTTCTCTATCATAATGACCAGAACTAGATGCAGTATTCCAAGTATGGTGTTATCTTCTAGAGTGTTGGCTATTCCTCCCACTCTGTAAATTTGATGAGTTCTCTTTCTATCACCTCATCTGCATAGAACATAGAATAAAAGAGTTGGAAGTTTTCTAGTCTTGACTTGAAGGTCTTCTAATCCAATACCATTGCAGACAAATGGTTGTCCAGTCCTTTTTTGAAAAACTCCATTTATGGAGCATTCACAACTTCTGAAGGCAATATATTTCAATGGTTGATTGCTCTTCTGATTGTACGGAACTATTTTTTTTCCTTAATTCTAAGTTGCTTCCCTCCTTGATTATTGCCATCCACTGTTTCTTGCCTTGCCTTTTGGTGCTTTGGAAAATAGTTTAACCACCCCTCCCCTATCTTTGTAGGAGCCCTTCAAATATTGGAACCATACTATCATCTCTCCCCTAGTACTCCTTTTCACTAGACTAACCATATCTAATTCCTGTAACTGTCTGTTTTAGCCTCCAGCCCTCTAATCATTCTTGCTCCTCTTGTCTGCACTCTTTCGAGAGTCTTGACATCTTTTTTATATTGTGGTGATCAGAAGTGGATGAATATTCTCAGTGTGGTCTTGCTAAACCAGTAAACCAGTACTAGAACCACTTTGTAAACCAGTACTAGAACTATATATGATCTTGGTTCTATCCTTCTATTAATGCAGCCAGATTGCATTTGTTCTTTTGGCTGCTGCCACACATTGTTGGCTCATATAAGTGATTGTCCACTATGACTTCAAGATCCCTCTCACAGCCAAGATTCAGCCCAGAGGTGGGCAATTATGGCCCCTTTACAACTTGTGGACTTCAACTCCCAGCATTCCTGAGATGGCATAATCATGACAATTCCTGGGCATGGCTGGGACAGGAATTCTGGGAGCTGAAGTCCACAGGTTGTAAAGGGGCCATTGTGGCCCACCCCTGACCTAGCCTATAGCTATAAAGTTGGTTTTTCTTGTCTAATTGCAAAACCTTAAATTTATTTATGTTGAATTTCATTTTTTTAGATAGGTTTTTTTTGTTCACGTTTGCCAAGGTCTTTTTTGGATCTTGAGCTTGTCTTCTGGGGTGTTGGCTATTCCTGCTACGTTAGTGTCATGATGAGTTTCCCTTCTATTTCCTTGTCTACTGGGCCTAAAATGGAACCTTGGGGTACCCCATTACTTCCTTCTCTCCGTGTGGATGTAGTCTCTCCATTGAGGACTACAGGTTGAGTATGAATTGTCAGTCAATACGAATCCATCTGGTGGTGATGCTAACTCACATTTTTCTAGCTTCCTAAGAAGTAGGTTATTATCTACTTCATCAAATGCTTCACAGAAATCTCAGTATGCTATATCCATAGATTTTGCTGGTCCATTAATTGATTTACTAATTCACCTTGTTGAAAAATGCAATAAAATTTGTTTGGCATGATTTGTTTTTTGATGAACCATGTTGGCTACTGGTGTTCACAGATTTGTTGCTTGATTATCTTTTCCAAGATCTTCCAAGATGATTGGTCTGTAATTTCCTACATCTATTTTTTTAACCTTTTTTGAAGATGTGGGAACCACATCAGCTCTTTTCTAGTCCTCTGACAGTTCCCCAGTGCTCTAAGACAGGGGTGGGATACAACAGGGTTAACTACTGGTTCGGGATTTACGAGGTTCGGTGATTTATGATGTGTTTCCCTACACACTGCGAACGGGTGGCTGTAATTGTTGCCTGTAAATTGTCATCAGCATGCTGAGTGCAGAGAAGCAGCCTTTGAAACAGCCCTCTTTTCCTGCTTTTTAAACTGCAGCTGTGCCTCATTCAGCAGCTGAAGTTGAAAAATCAGGAAATAAAGATCAGGTAAGAGCCTGGGTCAGTGGGTGGGCAAAAACATCAGCAGACATAGAACTGGTTCTATGTCTGCTGCTCTTCAGAGCTACCGGTTCTACAGAGGTAGACAGAACCGATAGAAATCCACCCCTGCTCTTAGAACTTTGAAAGGTGTATTTCAGTGGTTCTGAAATCACATCTGTTAGTTTCATCCTTTTGTATAAAACATTATTTCAGAAAAAATGAATTTTAAGCATTTCTGCTTTTTTCCTCCTATCCATTATCTCCTTGCCTTCTTTTTCCATTTGTGGAATGATTGTTTCCTTGACTTTTTTCTTATTTTTCAATTCTGTTTTAGTTGTGTATGTCTTTCCTTTTCTTTATATTTGTCTCTCAATTTACCAGATAATTCTTTATGCAACTATAATTTTTATAACTTAGTTTTCTACATATGAAGTATAACTTCATAATTTATAGCCATCATTAACTATATCATAATTGTGATCTTTTGAGTAAATTATGATAAGTCAATCAACAATTTAAGGTGTTGTGCAAGTTAAATGAGACTTCCAATGTATGGTCTTATACATGTTCTGTATTCCAGCATTCAACAGCCTCAGTTACCTTGGCCAATGATGAAGAATGCTAGCTAATGTAGTCCACAAATCTTTGGAGAAACATAAATGGTGCATTTTCATTCCAAGGTCACATAACAACTCAGGGTTTCTTTTAACCCTGGCACAAAGATGCTCTGCAAATAATTTTTAAATAATATCCTCATTACATTATCAACATCTGGTCCCCAGCCAAAATGAAGGTAGCTTATATCTGGATATTCCACCTTTCAAAATAGTGTTTTGTCCCTTTTCTGAAAGAATTTTTTCTCTGTGGGCGTGATCTAGGACAGGGGCCACTAATGTTTTGGACCTCAGGGACCACCAAATTCATAATTTTAAATCCCATGGAGCAGAGGCCCTGGGAAAACCCCAGAAAAGTCTGCAGGAAAATTCCCCACCCTGTTGTTCTACCGATCAATCAATCTTTACCATCTCCAGCTCTGTTCTCGGGAGGGGGGGGGAGAGAGAGAGAGAGAGAGAGAGAGAGACTTTTGGCTTCATGCAAGGAAAGCAGCAGAAGCAGAAGCAGCAGAAGTCTTTCTCTCTCTTCCCCATACTCCACCAAAAATGAGTCTCAACTTGTCACACCAGCGCAGCCTCTTGGAGCAGGATACCTTGTAGGGTCCCAAAGACTCATTTCTGTTGAAGTTTGGGGGAGTGAAAGAAAGACTTCTGTTGCTTTCCTTGTGTGCAGCCAAAAGCAGAAGAAAGAAGCAGCCTGGTGGCCAGGTGAGGTGCTTGTGGTGAGTGGGGCAAGTTCCCCCTCTCCCCTTTCCCCCATCCCCTCACTACCTCATGTTGTTCGCAATGCAAGTGACACAAGCCTTATGTTCCTGTGGGCCATGTGAGAGGTACAGCCTTGTATCCCCATGCAACCTGGATTAAATGCTTTGGGGGTGCTTTGGGGGTGCCATTTCTCTGCAGACCACCAAAATTTTCTCGCAGACCACCAGTGGTTCCCAGCCCACTGGTTGGCAACCGCTGATTTAGGATATTTCCTTGTGTAAGGTCCCAAAATGTACTTGGGTCACCAAAATGCCAAAGAGAGAGAAAGAGAGACACAAGAAGAGGCTTGGGAAAATAACATATTTCATTTGTACAAAGAAGAGCTGGATAGACTATTCCACAACATATAGATAAATGCATGCAGTAAAAAGCCACACCTTTGGGAAGGTATGGTGTCCTTTTATACCTTCAGAGACATCAGTTTAGTACCCAATTCTGCCCCCCTAGTCCATGCCTTCCTTGTAGCCCTGCATTATTCATGTAGCAAGAAACAGGGGTACTGGGTGCTTAGCAACACAGGCATTTGCATGGTGTAACCCTGCCAAGCTATGACACATTCCCGCTCCAGGCAATGAGTTATACAAAAAAAAAAAAAAAAGATAGAAGGAGTTAGATCACTGTTAGAAGCAAGTGGCAGAGGCATTCTAATTCTTACAGGAACAAAACAATTCTTACAGAAGCAAAGTAGCAAGTTATTATTATGTCCCACTAATTCTACCTATTGTACTATTATGTCCCTTCATTTCTCCCTTTTCTATTAGGACAGGATGTGTCCAGTCAATGGTGGAGGAGGGGAATATATTTAATGGGGACGGTCTGGAGAACCATGATATTTGAGGGTGTATTGGAGGGGTAGCAGACACTATGCACTGGATTAAAAGAATGAAACCAGGGGTGGGATTCTACCGATTCGGGCCAGTTTTGGCGAACCAGATGTTAATTGTACATCCGGTTCAGTGAACCGGTAGTTCAGAAGACCAGTTGGCCCCGCCCACCCCTCCCCACCCCTCCCAGAAGTCACCATGCACCTGGTTCTGGCTCTCAGATAAGTGTAGGGAGGCTTGCAAAGCCAGAAATGGGGCAGGGGGGCACAGGGAGTGCAGAAGGGGCACCCCCCCGTGCCGTTTTGGGTCTTCTAAAGCTCCAGGGAGAGATAAAATAATCACCTAATTGAGCAGCCCATTCTCTGCCCTAATCACCAGCTGGGTGAGCGTGGCTAGGAGTGTGTGACAGGCAGCACTCCTCCTGCACCCCCCAAAGCAAAAAGGGGCCATTTTTAGCATAGCAAGCCTCCCTGGAGCCTCAGGAGACCCAAAATGGTGTGTGGGGGAGGGCATGCCAGCAGGGGGGATGGGGGTCCCCCTATGCCCTCCCCCAGAATGCCGTTTTGGGTCTCCTGTTCAATTAGGTGATTAGTTTGCCTCTCTCACTCAAGGGCTGCCTGCTCTCCCTCCCATCAGCTGGCATGTAAGGGCTTCATTCAATTTGTTTCTGCCCTCAAACAGTAAGGCCGGTACATGCAAATTGCAAAGGTTCTCCAGCAGCTGGGCTTGCATTTGTCTTGCAACTACTGAGTTCCAGGTCTTTCCTCCTCCTCCTCTTGCTATGCCTGCTTCTGCCTCGTCCTCATCCTGCTTCCTGTTTCTCCTGCTACCTCCTCCTCTCCTCCCAGCATTGCAACTGGGCTTGCATTCCCTTCCTGTTCATGTTTGCAAGACAAATGCAGCAGCCCAACTTGCAACCAAGTGCTTTCCTAAAGCCTTGTTGGAGGGAAACAAGGTATGTGTGTGTGTGCGAATGACACCTTAAGTGCTGGGTCTCCAAGGGAACCCCTCTCCCGTTTTCACCAAGACTGCTGATGAGTCTCTCTCTCCCCCTCCTCTCTCTCTGCCTCTCCCCCTCTCTCTTTTGAATGGTTTTGTCAGCACTTCCTCAACTTGCTGGATTTTCGGTTTGTTTTGCTGGAAGGATGAGTAAGAATTGTCTCTTCTCCCCTTCCCCCTTTCTTAGAAAAAAGTCACAGGTCTGATCTGGAAGAGAATCACTGTGCTGAACCATTGAAAAGTGCAGGTGGTGGTCATTTACCCTCTTTCTGCTTTCCCGGGTCTTTGATTGGGGTTTCCTCTGGAGCAAAATCAGAGAGCTTCTTCTAGTGAAGATTTCTCTGTGTCTTCTAATTTTCTTCTAGAGCAGAACAAAAAAGCCTCTTCCTGTGAAGGCTTTTCCAGTTCTTTATTCTGATTTTCTCCAGGAACAAAATAAAACCCTTTCTAGTGAGGTCTTCCCTATGTGTTTATTCTGATTTTCCCCTGGACTGGAGCAATATCATCTGGTGGCAAGCTTTAAGTAACAATCCCACACTTATTTTACTCCATGTGTGGCCCACCCACTATTTAATTTACCACTTCTGTTTGTGCTTCTTTTCCAAACTGTATACTTTTCTCTCTCCCTCCACCCTTCTCTCTCTCTCTCTCTCTCCATCACACACACACACACACAGGTCCATGGTAAAATTATCTTTCATAAAACCAATCCCTGGTGCCAGAAAGATTGGGGACCTCTGAATTAGACCATGCAGGAGAGCTCTTTTAAGGATTATGTGTTAATAGAAAAAAAACTAACTTAGCTCTGATCCTAAACTAGAGGTGCCCAAACTTGGCAACTTTAAGACTTGTGTACTTCAACTCCCAGAATTCTCCAGGCAGCAGAGCTGGCTGAGGAATTCTGGGAGTTGAAGTCTACAAGTCTTAAAGTTACCAAGTTTGGAGACTTCTGTCCTAAATGTTAAAACTGTTGCATATAAAAAACAGAGGAGCTCTGATCACAGCCACATTTTGGATCTGAGTGGAAGTCCTGGGAAAGGTGTCAGAATAACACTTAGAAGGGACCTTGGGGTGAACCCTACACCATTTCAGAGAAATGGCTGTCCAGTCTTTTCTTTAAAACGCCCAGTGTTGGAGCACCCAGAACTTCTGGAGACAAGTAGGTCCACTGGTTAATTGTTCTCACTGTCAGGAAGTTTCTTCTTAGTTTTAGATTGCTTCTCTCTTTGTTCAGTTTCCATCCATTGCTTCTTGTTTTGCCTTCTGCTTCTTTGGAAAATACATTGCCCCCCTTCTTTCTGGCAGTCCCTTTAAAAGCCTGTTGCCCTCTTGGGCAAAGCATGTGAGCCATTTCCTACTTTCAGTGGTCCATGAAAGTATATCTAGTGTAGATAATAAAGTGTAGATAATAAAGTCAAAAAAGGTGAACAACATTTTTACAGAACTATAGATAAGTTGAGGGTAGGTGTGACAAGGAATGGCTGGGAGGGGAGTGCACCCCTTGATGTGAGTGACATTGAATTGGACATGACGTGATCACCAAGCCATGCCCAGCCCGTCATCTGACCACCAAGCCATGCCCAACCAGCAAGCCACACCCACATAGTCACATGACCACCAAGCCACATCCACAAATTAAGCCATACTTACAGAAAGTATCTTACAGTTGTTAAGAAATTTGAATCCCACTCCTGGATGAAACAGGAGGAGAAGGAGACCCCCCAAAGGTTAACAACATAGAAATCCAATTTTTCTGTTTAGCTATTAAATTTAAAGCAATAGCAGTTTCATTAATTATTATTTCAAGTACTGCCTATAACCTTATAATCTTAATCAGCATATAAATGGGAGTTCTATAACCATACATACCATCTTCTGTTCAATTGGCTGGTCTGTATATCTGACTTATTCTAACTGGAGGCCATACATCATCCTTCATCATAAACAAGTACACCAGTCGGTCACCTTGTTGTATGGGCAGTAGAAAAAAAACTAGTTTTCACAGTGCCTAATACACATACTCCATACCATCAGCCAGGCAATTGCACATATGCAAACTTTCCACATATCCAATATAAGCCATCTGGAGTATGCCAATTAAGAGTTACCACATCCATCCATAACCCACTCATTCTAGTCATATTTTCAAATGGGTTACTAGGTTGTGTCAGTGTAATTCCAGACTGAAAAGTGACATTAAACGAAGAAAACACCCTTGCTTGTAATATATGATTTTTCACACTTATCATTGCATTATATTCTCCTATTAGTCCTATGCATAAGAAAATTATTCCCAAATTATGATGAATGAACCATTGCATTAAATCAACCCATTCTATATCTTCAGGGTTTATGATATCACTATTTTTTAGATTTACTGTATTCAGTTCAAGTTGATCTGATTCAATGCCCCAATATATAGTTTATATGGAAGTAAACCTTTGCACATTTCCACAATCACAGTTTCCCACTATTCCCCACAGTTGTGTATCAGTTCACAATCACAACAATCACAACAATATTCAGTGATACAATTACAATCACAGAAGCAACACAATCTGTCGAGCGTGAAGTTGCACGGCTTCTTTTGAGATCTTCAGATGGAATAAGAGAGGCCAACACTCAGGCCAGAAAGACCAAAAAGTTGCTACTCCTGCTACAAGAAAAAGCACAAACAAAACCCATTCATACCACAATGACCACATCCATTTTTGAGAATCTATATTCTCAGCGGGTCTTCTCCAGGAATCACTTTCTACCCTTTAAGTTCTTCCACTGGTCCTTTTACACATGTGTGGTGTTCCACCCTTTGTCTTTATCTTGGACTGCTGTTTCAGTGGTCCATATTTGGGTATAATCTATTCCAATATAATTTTGGTGACTACTGCTGCAGTGGCTCTCATGGCTGAATAAGCCTCAACTCATCCAGTCAAGTGACCCATTAGCACCAATAAATATGTAAGTGTCCCCACTTGAGATAGTTTAATAAAATCAACTCATATTGAAATGATCTCACACTAAAATTACCCTCCCTCTTCTTGTGTGTAGAACTTGTTTATTAACTCTTTTACATACTATATATTTTTCACATATTTGTCACAATCCATAGCATCCATAACCTTCTACAAACAAGTCACATCATACCTTAGCCTCCCCAATGACTACTCTGATGTAGTACTTCCAAAATCAACATTTGCCTTCCATCAGGTATTATCCATTTACCTTCTCCACTTTCTACTGCTCACACTTTCTTTAACTTCTAATTCTCAGCTAACATTAAACATTCAGTTCCTTCTGCCCTTGCCATCCTGGCTTCCAAGTCAGCTCAATCATTGCCTCAAGCATTAAAGGAATTCAAAACTTGATTTAAGGCATATAATTCACAAGTCTGTGTGACTCTGAGCAATGCAGCTAGAGACTTATGATTTGAATGGGGGTGCATGTCAGAGTCCTGATACTGTACAGACCAACTTTCTAGTTTTTACCAAAAACTCCTTCTCTTACCTTCTACCACTTTCTCTTCCCATCTATAAATAAATTAACCCCTTCTCAACACCAATATCTGATCATTCTGGCTGGATTCAAGCAAATATCAGTGGTTAATACTAAATCATTTTGTTCCATAAGCATACTCTCATATTTCAAAATCCTTGAATATGTCAGGGTCTAACATTTTAGACCAAAATGCCACTGACTCTCTCTTTCCTCCCCACTTCTGAGTTAAAACCCTCAAAGCCATTCTCTTACGTGTGTAACACTAGGCTCTTTGCATATCAGTCTTTATTCAAAATAGCATAATTATCTATTCACAGCCTACACTATCCAGTCAATCCTAGAAATTTTCTCAACTCCTTCTTTGTTTCATGCAAGGATTGAGTTACTATTCCTTCAATTCTTTCAGATGTTGTTTTTCTACTTCTTTCACTAATTAAATGTCCTAGGTATTTTAGCTCTCTTTTTAAGCTCATGTCACACTGAACCAACGGATGCAAAGAGGATGTAAAACGGACAAAAAACCTTGCCATCCGTTCGAAAACGCGATGTACTCACTGCCTCCGTTTGGCTTCCTCTCTATCCGTCCAGCATCCGTTTATTGACGTTTCATCTGCTCCAAATGTTTTGGGCTGCCTAAAACTTTTGCGCGGAAAATGTATCCAGTTCGTCCGTTATGCATCCGCTACGCATCCGCTATATCCGCTAGGCATCCGCTGTGCATTCACGCAACTCGCATCTGCCCGGACGCAGGGAGGAAGCGGAACGGACGCGGAACGGATGCAGAACGGATGCCTAGCGGATGCAGCACGGAAACAAAGCGTTTAAAACAGAAAAAACGTTCGCAGAGGGGACCTATCTCGGATATTAAGGATGTCTAGAGGATGCCTAGAGGATGCCTAGAGGATGCCTAGCGGAAAACCTATACTGCCTATAAAAAGGGGGAGAAACTCGCCTGCATCTCACTTTCAGAAAAGCAGCCCAGCGGTGCAGACCTCTGCAGCCTTCATCTGCCTCTTCCTCTTCCACAGCATCCAGTCATGTCCACCGTGGATTGTGACAAAGTCCTTTTGGCAGCCACCATCGTTCTACAACAGTGCGAAGCCATCTACAGGCTCTTTCACCTGTTCTACGGGAAGAAAAAGAGGCAGCCAAGAAGCGTCTGGGTCCGAAGATGGATCGCCAGAAGAGCAGAGTACGGACTGTACAACAAGCTGATGGTGGAGCTCAGGAACGAAGACCCTCGGGCATTCCAGAACTTCATGAGGATGCCTCCAGCCATGTTTGACGAAGTTGTGCAGTGGCTGACATCCAGGTTGACCAAGGCAAACACCAACTTCCGGCCCAGCCTTGAACCTGGGCTCAAGGTGGCACTCACTCTGCGCCACCTGGCCTCAGGGACCACCTACAGGAACATGCAGTACGTCTGGAGGGTGCCACACAACACCATCAGCATTGTGGTCAGAGAAGTGGTGCAGGCCATCATCGAAGAATACAAGGAGGAGCTCCTCCGGTACCCCTCCACTGAAGAAGGATGGAAGAAAGTTGCAGAGCAGTGGTATCAGGGGTGGAACTTCCCCCACACCGTTGGAGCCATCAATGGCAAGCACGTGGCCTGCAAAGCACCAGCCAAGTCGGGGTCCACTTATCACAACTACAAGGGCTTCTTCAGCATCATCCTCTTCGCCATGGTCGATGCTGACTACAAGTTTATGTACATCGATGGTTCAGGCAACGGCTCATCTTCAGATGGCCAGGTATACAACGCCAGTCACCTCAAGGAGGGGCTGGAAATCAACCTCATGGTGGGCTTCCCAGATCCAGACCCGCTGCCCAACGACACACAAGATGTGCCCTACTTCATCGTGGGGGATGATGCCTTCTCCCTCACAACCTACCTCATGATCTTCAACTACAGGCTGTCCAGGGCAAGGCGGGTGGTGGAGAACACCTTTGGCATCCTGGCCAACAGGTTCCAGGTACTTCTCACCAACATGCAGCATAGCCCAGAGACCATGGGGAGGAAAGTGGAAGCTTGCTGCATCCTGCACAATCTCATGCGCACCCGCTACCCAGTCTTGCAGAACAGGCTTGTGGACCGTGAACAAGGCAATGGGGACATGGAGCCTGGTGAATGTAGGCAAGGGCGAAACCTGATAGACACTGTGGATGTGCAAGGCCCCAACAGAGCCTCACGTGAGGCGAAGAAGCAGCGCAACCTCCTGAAACACTGGTGCAACTCCCCAGCTGGAGCAGTGGAGTGGCAAGACAGGATGGTAAATGCTTAATGGATGCTTCCTTCAGCCTGTCTCATCACACGGATGAGATTGGGCCATGTATGTTGGGTTGGCCTACAATGAACAGGGCGTTTAATAAAGAGTTGTGTTTATGTTGACATGTGTGGATAATTATTACATTATTATTGATAATAAAGGGCCATAGGTGTGGCACCTGGGAGGGTGGACCATACAGTCCCACTATGCTTGCACTGGAGGTTTATCTATCCCACTGCTATCCTAACCCATCCCATAGCTATTACCCATACCACAGGTATCCTAACCCATCCCAAAGCTATCCTTACCCATCCCACAAGCATGCAAAGGCTTAAACCATTTCTAAAAGTTTCCACCAAGACTTTATTAAAAAAAAGAAATGAAGCAAGTGTGTGAATCATAAATAGACTTTATTAACAACAAGCTATAAGACAAAAATGAGTCTCTGATACTCCTCTTGGTTGTTCAGTCCCAGGGGTGAAGGGTGCAGGTGCTGTGGAGGTGGCTGGTGCTGGAGTGCTTGTCATCAGCTCCTCCAGAAGCAGAAGCAGCAGAAGCGCCAGCCCCAGAAGAGCGAGCCCATGCTGCAGAAGCCCCAGGAGAACCAGAGTGAGGGCCAGGGGGTGGGATGGTAGCCCTGTCCCTCTTGCCAGGGCTGGCAGCAGATGGCTGAGGCTTGCTATGCTTCCCCATGGTTGTGGGGTTGCTGGCTGGCAGGGAGACTGGCAGGCACCAAGGCTGGCAGGCAGACATGAACCAAGGCTGGCAGGAAGGCAGGCAGCAAGGCTGGCAGGCAGGCTGGCAGCAAGGCTGGCAGGGAGGCTGGCAGCAAGGCTGGTAGCAAGGCTGGCAGCAAGGCTGGTAGCAAGGCTGGCAGCAAGGCTGGTAGTCAGACATGCAGGCAGGGCAGGCAAGGCAGTCGATGTGTCTGGAAGCAGGTCTTTCCTCTGAATGGCAACCTGCTTCCGAGCTGCTTCCATTATATCTGCGGGGCTGACGCAATGCATCCTCCCCGCATGCGCAATTAATGCCAGGCATCCATTAGGCTTCCGCTGTGCCTCCGCTGTGCATCCGCTTCATTCGTTCGGCGTCCGCTTTGCTGCAGCCCCCTGGAAGCCTAGCGGATGTGTCATCCGCTCCCATCCGCTTCCATCCGCTGGTCTTGGGTTCCGCATCCACTTTGCATCTGCCCTGCGTCCTCCCTGCATCCATGTTATCCGCTCCGGTTATGCAAATTTTTGCCCCTTTTGAGAGCGGATAACAACGGATGGAACATTTTGCTCGTCCGCTGTGTCCTTTTTGCATCCGTTGGCCAGTGTGACATGGGCTTTACATATTGTCATAAGATGGAGCACCTTGACTCCTAAGTATTCAAAATAATATGTCAGATTCAGATTCCATTCAAATGGAAGCAAACTCTCATTAAGTAGGTTAAAAACATGTATAAAGCTAAGCAAAATATTTCAGAGTAATTTTTTCATGTAAATTTAGTTAAGCATTTTACATCTCAAAAACTTCCAGGAAAAAAAATAAAAATGTGTTCATAAAAGAAAAATATATCTGCATATCTTTCTATATGCAGACCAAAAACAGTGCAAATTGCAAAACCATGTCACCTGTGAAAGAACATGGCAGTCTGTTTCAGAGATGTAAGGAAAGTAGAATTATGTATCTGCCAGCCAGCCAGCCAGCTACTCTGTCAGGCGGAGCTCCATTCAAAATCCAGGAAAGAAATACTTAGACTCTTTAGTTGAGAGAAAAGATATCTTTTACTGAAAGTGAAGTGGTAGCAACCAAAGA
>BLBF01000052.1:2194095-2231234 GCA_015471245.1 Laticauda colubrina
AGTCGAAAAGATGCAAAGCAATAGCAGAAGATCTTGAAGACTGACATACTCTCTCTGCAGTGCTTCAAGCATTTGGATTCACCAGTTTCTTTATGTAGAGAATGGCGTAAATGAGTGAGTAAAGCAACATCTGACCCTAACTCGTGCTTTGTTTTTTTCCTCCTCTTCTCAAAATATAGACATTTCAAAAATAGTTGCAGTGGTGGTTTCCTCAGAAAAACCGGTATTATTTATTTATTTTCAGTAAGCCTATTATAATCTTAGGAACTGACATTCTACAAAGATTGAAAATAAAATTGCAATGTTTTGTGTTTATTTTGTTTTGACTTTTTCTTCAGAAATTATCTTTATGTCTCTGGTTACACATCCAACACTCTGACATGATTATTCATTGTTTTTAATAGAATTTGGATCAGATAATGAACCAGTGTTCTATAAGCCCAGTGTACTATTCCAGGGTTTACCACCTGAAGGCCTATGTCCAGCTGATGCTTGGAAATGATGAACTCAGTCAAAACTTTATTGAGAAGGGATTCTACAGTAGTGATATCTATGGGAATCGTTTGGAGAGGTCCTGGCTAGAGATTAGCAAGGTATTGCTTCAAAACTTATTACAAGTCAGAGATAGAACATTTTTACAGTATATAAGGCTATCATTTACAATCTTTCAGAATATTAAATTTAAGGAACTCGTCCTATATCTGTATGTATGTATGTATGTATGTATGTATGTATGTATATATATATATGTGTGTGTGTGTATGTGAATAGATATAGATATATTCATTTTTTAAAAGAGGAAATTAGTCCTGTTTAAAAGTTTGATTGACAATTAGACTATATTTCAACTTTGAAGAAAACTTGGAGGTTTTCTAGTCCAACTCTCTACTCAAGCAGAGGACCCTGTACCCAGGGTGTCAAACTCAATTTCATTGAGGGCCACATCAGGGTTGAGTTTGACCTTGGGGGGGGGGGTGGCCAGGGGCCGTGGTGAGCTCAACGTCACTCATGACAGCACCTGTGGTGGCCTGAGTGCTCTGCCAGTGAAAACAGGCTCCCAAACTCCATTTTCGGCTGCGATGGCCTCCTGCAACCATCTGCCACAGCCTCCCAAACTCCATTTTCACTGACAGAGGGTTACAGGAGGCTTTCTCAGCCAGAAATGGAGCCCAGAAGCCCATTTTTGCTAGCAGAGGCACCATGGGCTGGTCCTTTACTCTTTCCAGGGTGAGCCCGTGGGCCAGATCTAACCAACCTGTGGGCTGGATCTTCCTGTGGGCCTTGAGTTTGACACCCCATTCCAGGCATCATTCCAGGCAAATGGCTGTCCAATCTCTTCTTTAAAATTTCCAGTGTTGGAGCAACCACAGCTTCTGAAGGCAAGCTGTTCCACTGATTAATTGTTTTCATTGCCAGGAATTTTTCCTTAGTTCTAAGTGGATCTCTCTTTCTCCTTGATAAGTTTCCATCTGTTACTTCTTCTCTTGCCCTGAGCTATTTTGAAGAATAGGTTGCCCCACAGAATAGGTTAAAAATCCATTGACTGGCTGTCAATTATTGTGAACAATAATTGAGATGGTGAAGTTTCATATTTTTGTAAGGCACCTCTTTATGCTCCTGTGAATCTTAGAGCGATCTACTGGCAGCTGGCTGAATTTTGACTGCATTTTTCTTTTGAAAAAATAATGTCACTTGTCTCCTATGCAAGGCAGGGCAGGGATCCCATGATAATGGAGCTGAGGGACGGAAACCCTTAGTATGGAGAAAAGGAAGACTATATGCTAGAATAAGGTGCAGTACATAGCATATTGGAAGGTAAATTAACAAGTGATTCCTCTCTGGAAATGAAACACTACCATACCACAAAACCTTCCATTCTGAATTAAATAAATATAATTATTTGCTCCCTCGTCACTTTCTGATCAATTGTCCAACTTTTCATATTTCCTAGGAGTGGTGGTTCACTGGAAAAAAACTCATGGAAGATTTTTGGTTAAAGGCAGTTCCAGATTTCCCTGTATGGAATGTAAACATGACAGCCCGAGAGATGGGAGCTTTCCATAAAAACATGTACCTGCTGAAAGTGCCAGAACTGGATATAAACAATCAATTCCCAGAAAGTAGCATAGAAGAATAATACTGAACTGATTCCAGGAAATGTTGTCTGAAACAAATTTTGATTTATTTGTTCTCTTGTAGAAACTCCACCTTTTCCTGTGTTAAATCCAGAAAATAGCATTTGGTCTGAATGTTCTGCATTTTAAATTTCTTTTATATTCAGCACTTTATTCTTACAAACATCCTCTTAGTAGATAGTAATTAGAAAAGAAATGACAGGGTAGGGTGCACTATTGAGTGCTACTTTTTACAATGATTTTATTACATTATATTTTTTTGCATCTCTATTTTTATCCTATTTTGCATGGTGCTTTTGCAATAATTGAACTATTTCAGAAAACAGTTATGGTTGCCAGCAGGTTTGGAAAATTCATAGCCATTCTACAAAAGAATTCTGCTTTCAGAATAAGTCTAGGAAAACAAGAAAGAACATTGCTTTGGATTTTCCTTCCCAAGCTACATAAACACAATATAGTTGCCAATATTGAAATATAAGGACAACTATGTAATTTGCATATGGGGAAGTTTTATGAAAAAATATCTTATTAAATCTCTACATCCAAATCTTCAGAAGTAAATAAAGTGCATTTAGGAACAGAAATGAATAGGACACACAAGGGAAAATATCACATATAAACATTTATAAATAAAATAAATGCAGGAGGCAGGAAGTCCTTGTGCCACTGGGCCTAGCTAAATTGTGTATATATCTGAAAAAGATACAGGTAGTCCTCAAATTACAACCACAACTGAGCCCAAAATTTCTGTTGTTCAGTAAGACATTTGTTAAGTGAATTTTGCTCCATTTTATGACCTTTCTTGCCTCAGTTGTTAAGTGAATCACTGCAGTTGATAAGTTAATAACCCAGTTGTTAAGTGAATCCAGCTTTCCCATTGAATGTGCTTGTCAGAAGTTCACCAAAGGTGATCACATGATTTTAGGACACAGCAATGGTCATAAATATGAATCAATTGCCAAACATCTGAAGTTTGATCAAATGTTCATGGGGATGCTGGAAAGGTCATAAATACAAAAAACAGTCATGTCACTTTTTTTTGTGCTATTAAAACTATCATGCCCCTGTCAGAGTCTGAATCCCAGGAGGAAGATGAACAGTTGATAGGGAGTAGGAGTGTGGCTCCATTGGCTGTGAAGGAAACTGGGGAAGGCCAAAGTGTGGCTGAGCAGAGCAGGGGAGAGAGATAGAAAAAGGGAGAGGAAGTTCAGAGGAAGACCCAGGCCCACCCCCTCATCATCCTAGGGTACACAGGGAGGAATGGAAATGAGAGCAACATGGGTTGCATGGCTTATGGGGAAGGAAAAGGCCCTGATTCCCTTCATTAGCCACAGCTGGGAAGAGAGTTTAAAAGAAATGCATGCCGAGTGTGTCAGCTGCTAGGAGCAAAAGTGAGTTTATCTTGAGTTGACTTTGGTTATCTGTGTCCTGGTGTCTTCCCAACTGTGTTGAGTTGTTGCCATGCCTTCATGTCTGGAATTCTTGCTCCTGCCCTGCTGGACTAATTACCTCATTTTGCCTTGATTGGACTTATAGTTACAGTTTTTGTTAACCACACTTTGGGCTTGATTCTCTGGAGCCAAAGGCTATTCCTGGGAGAGTTTTTCTCCTGCCAGAAGGTAACCAGGACATTGGGGAGAAAGTTGGAGGTAATAAAGGGACTCCTACTGATTATCTGACTGTGTTGCCTTTATGCCACACCCCAGGTCATCACAATAACTTTGATTAAACAAACTTTGTAAGTCAAGGCCTAATTGTACCTCATGTTCAGGTTGACTTCAGAGAGCTATGGTTATCTTCCTGCTTGGAGATTTATATGCCCTCCTGGTTCTTTTTTATTTTATTTTTGAAGATATGTTCTTACTTTTATAGAATTTGTGGGATTGTACTAATCAAGAACAATACTCTATCCCTGAGATCTTGACACACATTCCTAACTTTTCTATGTGGCCTAACTAAGGAACAATCTGGTTTTTATAGTATAATTGTATACTATAAAGTTTGTGTAAATGGATAATATAGAAGAAACTTTTAAGGGAAAAGAGTTGAGTTTTATTTTTTTAGCTTTATAAATTGGTGGCCCTTTTTGTGGATATTACTAAGCAGTTGGCATAAACCCTGTTTTGAACCATGTCTATGGAATCTGCAGTTTTTGAAAATGAATTTTGGTAGAATTCCATTCAGAAAGAAATGGAGAGTTTACATAATTAATATCTTAAGTTCTGATTTTATAAAACAAGATCAAAATGGGGCTTGAAACATTTGTTGAAAAGGCAACTGTGTAAAACAAGTAGTTTGCTTTGTGGGTGGTTCCTAAAAACAGTTATTTTTAGGTTGTATAATTAACATTTTATATGTTCAAACCTTGTGTTGAAAGGACAGAAATGGTTTAATTTCTCTCTTATTTAAACTCTTGTTATTTGAAAATTAACTCATTTGAAACTTATTAATTGGCACAATGGTGGTGGTGGGAGAAGGTTCACAAGAGTGATTGTGGAGAAGTATCTGGCCAATGTCTTCTAATGTGTGGCAGGTTTTCACTTGCCATGGCACCTAATCAATGGAGGCCTTCCAGCAGCAGGAGGAAGGGAGAAGGCGAGGCTTCTTGGGCATGGGTTGGGGGAATCCCTATGCTGCTAGACATAGATGGTTGATGCCTTCCAGCCCAAGGTCTGTGTATCTGGGAATTGCAGCATTCCTATAGTTATAAGGATATTTGGGAATTGCAGCACTCCTATAGTTATAAGGATAGTTGCTAAGCACCCAAATTTTGATCATGTGACTACAGGGATGTTGCAGTGGTTGGATTTGACAGTTAAAAACTCACCAGGTTCAAGTTTGACTCAGCTTTCTGTCCTTTCGAGGTTGGTAAAATGAAGAGGCAGATATGCTAACTCTGTAAACCCCTTAGAGAGAGCTGTAAAGCACTGTAAAGTGGTATACAAGTCTAAGTGCTATTGCTATTCTTCCCTTCATTCAGCCTAGTAGTAATTTTGAATGTTGAATGAATGTTTGTAAGTGGAGAACTATGTCTATTGTTATATATTAGAACTCCAATAAGAAAAAAAAAAAACAGGAGGGACTTTACCATCTGTAAGCCTCTAGCATTTGTTTTTATGGATATATCTCAAAATACTCTTAAGAAGGAAATCTTGCCTCATTTCCAAGCTGGAAATAAAATAAACAGGCAAGTGCTCGAACCAGAGGTAAGGTTTATTTCTGAGAGCGCAACATCCAGTTAGCTGTCAGAGGTGAAGGCTTTTAAGTCAGCCATCAAGTTCCTGTTCCTGGCCAGCCTCAAGAAAGTTTGTGTCAGCTGGATCTTCAGCTTGGGGTTTGACCTCGCTGTATGCTTCCTATTGGCTGCCATAGTAATGGGAGGGGGGCATGGCATTTGGGTTGGGGAAGTGAGCCGGAGTGATGAGCTGAAAGGGAGGTTTGCTCTCAAGAATTATTGCACTGCTGAGTGTAGTTGTTTACACCTTGTCGAGGCCAGCCAACCTAGGACTCCAGAGGGATGAAATACCTGAAAATGAGCTTCACACAACACCATACTGGATGTTGATTGGATCCTCACTTCTGGACCCTGGGGGGAGGGATTAGGGGAAACTTTCAGTATGTAACTTTCTCATATTTTGAATCAGATCTTGCCTTGCTTTTGCGGCTATCATTTCATGGAGTAGGGGTTTTTTCTTTCTTGGGTTTTGAATGGAGGCAGGTCTGACATTCGGCAAAATCTGCTTTATAAGCCAGCCCAGAGACTCCAGTCTACTGAAGGGGGGAGCACACAATATTGACCCACAGGAGCGACCAGGAAGAGTCCAGAGCCCTGGGGTTGACCTCCCCACAGCCACATTGTTGCCATGAGGAAACAGAATAGCTGGAGGAGCTGCAATTTGAGATTCCATCTGAGCCAGATGATTACTGGGCATAGGACACATGGAAGGCCCTGAGAAACATCCACCAGGGGTGACTGCCCTGCCAGAATCTGACAAAGAGGACCTCCTACACATCCATGCCCTGTAACTACTGCATGAAGCAATCAACAGTTGGAGAGCTCGGGAGGTCCTCACATAGAAGCATGCTCTGCCAGTGCACAGAGCCTGGCAACAGGGGAAGCTGCAGTCGCTGCAATCCCAGTGATGGCCCCTGTCGCTCCGCAGGGAGCATCATTGGCTGATACTGCCCTGACAACAACTGCTACTGCAGCCCAGGACCTCCTGGTGGGGAGGGGGGCATCCCCTGGAAGCCCTGAATTTCTAAGGTTCTCTGCTGGGAGTAAAATACACAGGGGATCCCAAGGCCCTGGATTCCTTCTAGCTCAAGTCTGGAATCTCATGTAAGAGAATGGAGAAGACTTAGGATCAGAGGCAGCCAAAGTGAGATGTGTCACCATAGCCCTGGAAGGGGCTGCAGCAGACTGTTGGTCACTCTTCATAATGATAAGGCTCCCCAGCTAAGAGATTATGAGCAGTTTATAATGGTGCTTTGCCAGTGGTTTGAGGACCCCCTAGCTGAATGCAAGACTAGGACCAGAATGAAAATTATCAACGGGGGGGGGGGGGAGGTCAATGGCAGAATACACCCAGGAGTTTTGTGAGCTGGACTGCCATATGACTGGCTGGCCCCCAGAAGTCCTGATGGAATGCTACAAAGATGGCTTTAATGATGAAATTTATCAATGTTGCTGTGGGGCACTCAAGAACTCCAGTGCTGGTATGTGTTGGCAGATGAGGTGGAAATTGACCTGGTCAGAGACTGGCATTGTGGAAACTGTAGCTGGGGCAAGCCCTCCCCCTGCCCCTACAGAAGCCCTGAAAGCTGCGAAAAGTTGGCCAGCACCCAAACTGATGTTCATGGCATGATTCAAGTGCAGGAAGGAGGGGGTACCAAGCAGTTGATTGCCTTGCCAAACCAAGCTCCAAGTCATTAACCACTGGGGGCAGGAAGCCTGAGAAGCAGCCATGAAGCAGTACTGAAGGGGAGGCAGAGGTTGTTGAGTTTGCTCCTCCTGCCCAGGAGGAGATGAGAACTCTGACCCCACCAGAGGAGAGTGAGACTTATTCTGATGACAACACCCTTGTAAGTCATAAGCTTATTGACATTCAAGTGTCCAGTTCAGAGTTTGGTTGGGGTTGATCCCCCCTTTTTAATAGCTCTGTATGTGGGAAGACTACCTTAGCAAATGCAGGAATGAACTGCCAGTAAAATTTGCAAAGCTCAGGAAGCTTTGAAGTTGTTTCTGGGTGCAAGGAGGCTGCCAATATATGAGGGCTATCGACAAAATAGATTATGTTTTTGTCTGTAGCAAGAAGGGGCGGAGCTAGTGCAGCCATCTTTGATCTGTGCATCTGCAGCTTAGTCTGCATCTAGTCGTGCTAGTAGGTGGTTGTTATCATTGCCCGTTATTTCACAGCAAACGTTTGAAATGTGTGCTGCAATTGAAAATCCCGCGAGTTGTGAGGTGCGATCAGTGATAAGGTTTTTGTTTGCAAAAACCATAAACCGATTGAAATTTGTCGGCAACTGTGTGAAGTGTACGGGGACAACATCATCACTGAAGGTGGAGTGCGCTAATGGTGCATTAGGTTTAAAAATGGACAAACTAACATTCATGATGAACAGCGGAGTGGACATCCGAGCATTGTGACTGAAGAACTGGTCGCAAAAGTCGATGACAAGATTCGTGAAAACCGCTTAGTTTTCCACAAATTTCATGCAGTTTGTTGCATGAAATTGTTACACAAAAGCTAGGCTACCATAAATTTTGTGCAAGATGGGTGCCAAAATCCTCACAGAAAACCACAAGAGTCATCGTATGGCCGCATCATTGTCATTTCTGTACTCTTACAACAAAGATGGAGATTCATTTCTTGATCGAATCGTAACTGGAGATGAGACTTGGGTCAAACATGTGAACAGCAAGACCAAATTGCAGTCTATGGAGTGGGGGCACATAAATTCCCCCCAAAAACCAAGAAAATGTTTGCAAACGTTCTCTGCAAGGAAGATTATGGCGACTGTATTTTGGGATAGGCAAGGGGTGCTTCTTATCGATTTTCTGGAACATGGTGCAACAATGAACTCTGTGAGATATTGTGAAACGTTGCAAAAATTAAGAAAAGCAATTCAGAACAAGCGTAGAGGAAAGTTAAGCTCAAAATTTTTTTTTTGCATGACAATGCCCGACCACACACAGTAAATCACACTCGAGAAGTCCTGAATGCTTTCAAGTGGGAGATTTTTCCTCATCCGCCCTACAGCCCCGAACTTGCACCAAGCAACTACTACTTGTTTCTGAGGATGAAGACCTGGGTTGGAACACAGCACTTTGACGACAACACGGAACTGCGGGCAGGCGTGACTGACTGGCTCAAATCTCAGGCGGCTGAATTTTATGACAATGGAATTACAAAGCTTGCTCACCGCTATAAGTGCCTCAATTTGTTCGGTGAATTTGTTGAAAAATAGTATTTAAGTGTCACTTTCAAGTGTATATAATAATTTTTTTTTCTTATACTTCGTTTTTTTTCTATCGCAAAATGTAATCTATTTTGTAGATAGCCCTTGTAGTATGGCTTTAGCTTTGCCCAAGTCCATTTCAATTCCTTCATTTGACACTCAGTAACCCAGGTGGTCTAAAGAGGTCTTGTGGAACTCACACTTTGACAGTTTGGCATAAAGCTTAGCATCTAGCAGTTTTTTCAGTACATGTTGCACTAGTTTGACATGTTCCTCCATGGCCTCACTGAAGATGAGAATATCAACCAAATAAACTAGAACTCCCTTGTATAGAACTCCCTTGTATAGGTACTCATGCAGCACCCCATTAATGAGTTGCATAAACACTGCAGGGGCTCCCTATTAGAATATTCATGTACTGGCAGAGAATGGTAAAAAGGTCAGCCAATGAATAAGGCATAGCAACTAAATCAGCCAATGAGAGCTGTTTGGAAACTGAAACTGGAAGGAGACTAGGCATGGCTCTTTATTAAGCTCTGGGCTCTAAAGCTGAAAGTCTTGTCTGCACCTCTGAATCAAAACTGAAACTGTTTTCTGCTGTTCTCTCCTTTGCTTAGGTTTTTGCCAGTTCTACCATGTTGGAATAACCTACATTGGTATTGTACATTTACTTCATGTGTTATAATGTATATGAAGAAGTTAATTAATCCTGCTGCATCAGTCATCTGGATGTGCTTTCTGGATTTGAATTTCTGCTGCAAACCCTAATAGGTCATGGGCTCAGCCAGCCCTAAGAACACACAAAAAGACTGCATTGTAATTTAAGCTGAGAGAGACTACCAGTGTTTACAAGACAGAAATGGCTTTGCAGGATGGCTGAGAAAATTAAGGAGACTTCTCTACCTCATTTGGATCAGAAAAAATAAATAATTTGGGCTGCAAAGATGGAAAAGCTAAGAAACTGTGGGATTTTGTGCAAAACCCACCCCAAGCACCATTAGCTGCTGCAGATCAGAGGAAGCAATGGCTTATGCAATGGCTTCTTGAATTTAGAAGATAAATAGTTTATCAATGTAGCTGATTTAAAGACTGCAAAAGAGGTCTGGCTGAAGTTAAGAAGTGTGCACATGAGTGTGTCTGCATGCAATATTGTATAATTATCAAGAAAGTTATACAGAGCCAGTCTGCAACCTGGAGAATCTCTGGAGCAGCATCTTGTTTACATGCAAACTTTGTTTGCGGAGTTAAGCCCCTGTCACACTGCACCAACGGATGGAAAGAGGATGTAAAACGGAGAAAAACACTTGCCATCCGTTGGTTAACGCGATGCTTCCATTCTGTATTCACTGCCTCCGTTTTGCTTCCTCTCTATCCGTCCAGCATCCGTCGACTGAGGTTCCATCCGCTCAAAAGGTTTTGAGCTGCTCAAAACTTTCTGAGTGGAAAATGTATCCAACGCGTCCGTTCTGCATCTGCTAGGCATACGGGGGACATCCGTTCTGCATCCGTCGGCATCCGTTACGCTACATCCACTAGGCATCCGCTGCGCATCCGCGCAACTCAAATCCGCTCCAGTGGAAAACGGACACAAGGAGGAAGCGAAACAAATGCAGAACGGATGCGCAGCATGAGTAGCACGGACGGAGAAAGGATGAAAGCAGATGGAGCACGTAAAGAAAGCATTTAAAATGGAAAAAATGTTCGCAGAGGAAACCTATCTCGGATATTAAGGATGTCTAGAGGTTGCCTAGAGGATGCAAAAGGACACATAGTGGGAAACCTATATTGTCTATAAAAAGGGGGAGCAACTCACCTGGATCTCACTTTCAGACCAGCAGCCCAGCTGTGCAGACCTCTGCAGCCTTCATCTGCCTCTTGCTCTTCCACAGCATCCAGTCATGTCCACCTTGGATCGTAACACAGTCCTTTTGGTAGCCACCATCGTTCTGCAACAGTGTGAAGCCATCTACAAGCTCTTTCAACTCTACTACGGGAAGAAAAGGAGGAGGCCAAGAAGCGTCTTGGTCCGAAGATGGATCGAGAGAAGAGCAGAGTACGTACTGTAAAACAAGCTGATGGTGGAGCTCAGGAACGAAGACCCTCGTGCATTCCAGAACTTCATGAGGATGCCTCCAGCCATGTTTGACGAAGTTGTGGAGTGGCTGACACCCAGGTTGACCAAGCAGAGCACCAACTTCCGCCCCAGCCTGGACCCTGGGCTCAAGGTGGCACTGACTCTGCGCCACCTGGCCTCAGGGACCACCTACAGGAGCATGCAGTACACCTACAGGAGCATGCAGTACAGGGTGCCACACAACACCATCAGCACTGTGGTCAGAGAAGTGGTGCAGGCCATCATCGAAGAATACATGGAGGAGCTCCTCCAGTGCCCCTCCACTGAAGAAGGATGGAAGAAAGTTGCAGAGCAGTGGTATCAGAGGTGGAACTTCCCACAAACCGTTGGAGCCATAGATGGCAAGCACGTGGCCTGCAAAGCACCAGCCAAGTCGGGATCCACTTATTTCAACTACAAGGGCTTCTTCAGCATCGTCCTCTTCGCCATGGTCGATGCTGATTACAAGTTCATGTATATCGATGCTTCAGGCAACGGCTCATCTTCAGATGCCCAGGTATACAATGCCAGTCATCTCAAGGAGGGGCTGGAACGCAACCTCATCATAGGCTTCCCAGATCCAGAACTCCTGCCAAACGACACGCAAGATTTGCCCTCCTTCATCGTGGGGGATGACGCCTTCTCCCTCAGAACCTACCTCATGAAGCCCTACACCTCCAGATGCCTCACCCGTGAAGAGAGGATCTTCAACTACAGGCTGTCCAGGGCAAGACGGGTGGTGGAGAACGCTTTTGGCATTCTGGCCAACAGGTTCCAGGTACTTCTCACCACCATGCAGCATCGCCCAGAGACCGTGAGGAGGATCGTGGAAGCTTGCTGCATCCTGCACAATCTCATGCGCACCCGCTACCCAGTGCTGCAGAACAGGCTCGTGGACATGGAGCTTGGGGAATGGAGGCAAGGGCAAAACCTGATAGACACTGAGGATGTGCAAGGCCCCAACAGAGCCTCACGTGAAGGGAAGAAGCAGCGCAACCTCCTGAAACACTGGTGCAACTCCCCAGCTGGAGCAGTGGAGTGGCAAGACAGGATGGTAGATGATTAATGGATGCTTCCTTGAGCCTGTCTCATCACACGGATGAGATTGGGCCATGTATGTTGGGCGGGCCTACAATGAACAGGGCATTTAATAAAGAGTTGTGTTTATGTTGACATGTGTGGATGAATGATTACATTGTTATTGATAATAAAGGGCTATAGGTGTGGCACCTGGGAGGGTGGACCATACAGTCCCACTATGCTTGCACTGGAGGTTTATCTATCCCACAGCTATTACCCATCCCACAGGTTATTACCCATCCCTGCCCATTCCACATATATTACCCATCCCAAAGGTATCCCTGCCCACCCCACTGCTGTCCTTACCCATCTCACAAGCATGCAAAGGCTTAAACCATTTCTAAAAGTTTCCACCAAGACTTTATTGAATAACATAAATAGGCAAGTGTGTGAAGCAAAGATAATCTTTATTAATAACAATCTGTAAAAGAAAAATGACCCAAGTCAAGTGTCAAAATAAAGTCTACAGGTCGCCCCCCAGTCCCTGGCACTGTTATCGGTCACTCGGAGGTGTGCCCAATCTCAAGGGTGAAGGGTCCAGGTGCTGTGGAGGTGGCTGCTGCTGGAGTGCTGGTCTGAAGCCCCACTGGGGTGCCTGGCCCCGAGAGGACAACAGGTGACGGTGTGTTGAGGAAGCTCTCAGACAGCTGGCTCAGCCTCGTGATGTTGAGAGCCCCTTCCTCCATGCCATGAGGTGTCAGTCCCAATACCGACGACAGATGTACTGAGGCTGGGCTTGGCTGTGGGGTGGAGGAAGGAGGAGTGTAGTGGGGCTGTCTGGTCTGCAGCTGGGTGAGGACTGGCGTGGGTGGCATCAGTGACGTGGGTGGCATCAGTGGCGTCGGTGGCATCAGTGGCGTCGGTGGCAGCATTGTCGTGGGTGGCATCGGTGGCATCAGTGGAACCGGTGGCAATGGTGGCATCCGATGAGCCTGTGCCTGGACTGGGAAGGGCTGCTGCCTGTGCTGCTGGACCTCCTGGTAGCCATAGCCCTGGTAGGTGAGGGCCTGTGGAAAGCCTTGGAATGGGAGGGACATCACCTGGGGTGGAGGAGCAGACCTGGACTGGGTGGGAGCAGGTTCATCTTGGTCTGGAGGGTTGTGAAGCAGCTTGGTGATCCGGTCCTTCACCACCTGGTACTGGGGTTCCGCCATGTCTGTAAGGTTCTGGTTGACATAGGTGAGGAAGGGCTTGCGGTTGGAGGATGAGGAGTCGGTGTGGACCAGTTGAGAGAGGAGATCTACACTGGTCCTGATGGTGTCTCTTATCTCCAGCAGGACAGTGTGGCTCTTTCCCTCCTGTCTGGCTCTCTGCCTTTCTGTGGAGGTGGAGCTGGGGGTGGATGCGGGTAGGACTGTGGTGGAAGTGCCGACTCCTTTCTCCCACTGTGCCAGGGAGTCCTCCACGCGCTCCGCCACAGTTAAAACAACTGTCCACAGGTTCTCCGCCATGGGACGCTCCACAGAAACCTGCCTGGAGACAGGAGCTGACTCTCGGCCGGAAGAGGACTGGCTCTCAGCAGGCTGCCGGAGAGAGAGGGTTGTGAGAGGGGCTGCTCCTCGGTGGCGGATCTCACCCTCTAGGAAGCTGCACCTGGCCATGACGTAGGTCTCTCTGTCTGTCAGCTTGACCGTGGCCTGGTCAGATTTCTTGAGATGCAGCTTCCCGTACCAGGTGTGCATATGTTTCCACCAGCCGAGGAGCACCTCCGATGTGTAGCCCAGACTCTCCTCCTTCTCTCTCCAAGCAGCCTGCTTCCTTTTGGTGTCCCTGTAGAGCCTGTGTCCCTTCCGCCATAGATACTCATTCTCTCTCAGCCACTCCAGCACCTCATCCTCGTGTTCCTCCTCAATGGAGTGTTGCCTCCTCTCCCGTTCTCGCATATGCCTCTTCCTCCCTTTGGAAGGACCAGATGGGCCCTCATCAGAGGGGCTTCCAGGTTGTAGGGGCTGCTCCTCCACACCACCAGCAGCAGCAGCACCAGCAGGATCATCATCATCTGCAGCAGCAGCACCAGCAGGATCAGCAGCAGCAGCAGCAGCACCAGCAGGACCAGGATCAGCAGCAGCAGAGTAAGCACCAGCAGCGCCAGCAGGACCAGGAGCACCAGCAGGACCAGGAGCACCAGCAGGACCAGGAGCACCAGCAGGACCAGGAGCACGAGCAGGACCAGGAGCACGAGCAGGACCAGCAGGATGAGCAGGACCAGCAGGACCAGCAGGATCAGGAGCATGAGCAGGACCAGCAGGACCAGCAGGATGAGCAAGACCAGGAGCACGAGCAGGACCAGCAGGACCAGCAGGACCAGCAGTACGAGGAGCAGCTACAGCAGAGTAAGCACCATCAGAAGCACCACCACCAGAAGCATCATCATCAGCTCCTCCAGAAGCAGAAGCAGCAGAAGCCCCAGCCCCAGAAGAGTGAGCCCGTGCTGCAGAAGCCCCAGCAGAAGCAGAGTGAGGGCCAGGGGGCGGGAGGGTGGCCCTGTCCCTCTTGCCAGGGCTGGCAGCAGATGGCTGAGGCTTTCTCTTCTTCCTCATGGTTGTGGGGTTGCTGGCTGGCAGCAAGGCTTGCAGGAAGGCAGGCAGCAAGGCTGGCAGGCAGGCAGGCAGCAAGGCTGGCAGGAAGGTAGGCACCAAGGCAGGCAGGCAGGCTGGCAGGGAGGCTGGCAGGGAGGCTGGCAGGATGGCAGGCAGCAAGGCTGGCAGCAAGGGTGGCAGGCAGGCATGCAGGGCAGGCAGGCAATTCACTCAATGTGTCTGGAAGCAGGTCTTTCCTCTGAATGGTGACCTGCTTGGGAGCTGCTTCCCTTTATATCCGCGGGGCTGATGCAATTCATCCTCCCCGCATGCGCATTGAATGCTTGGCATCCGCTAGGGTTCCGCTGTGCATCCGCTGGGGTTCCGCTGTGCATCTGCTTCATCCGCTAGGCATCCGCTGTGCATCCGCTTCATCCGCTCGACGTCCATTCTGCATCCGCTCTTTCCGTTCCGCGTCCGCTTTGCTGTGGCCCCCCGGAAGCCCTGCTGACGTGCCATCCATCCCATCCGCTAGGCTTCCGTTCTGCATCCGCTTTCCATCCGCCCTGTGTCCTCCCCCCGTCCATTCCTTTCCGTGTTATCCGCTCTGGTTATGCAAATTTTTGCCCCTTTTGAGAGTGGATAACAACGGATGGAACATTTTTCTCATCCGCTGTGTCATTTTTACTAACGTTTTGCATCCGTCGGCCAGTGTGACAGGGCCTTTAGAACAGTGTGGAATGCAGATTCCAGGAGGGTGTGGCTGACATCACAATGAGACAATGAATGATTCCGTGCTCCTGGGGTGGCATCGATATTCCAGCAACTTGGACCCAAACCGTCCCAAAGAGATGGTGGTCGAGGAGAGCGCATCCTGCTGATCCCAGGGACACTGCAAAGTCCCTGGTTGATGCAGGAAAAGCTCTCTAATCTGGTTGCAGAGGAAAGTGGCCACTGAAAGCTGCTTCAAGGTCAGGACAGCTCTGGAACGGAAGAAGAAAGGGAAAGAAAGTGTGCCGGCTCTGGGTGAGATAATTAAATTTTTTTCTGATAAAGAATGAGAGAGCACCCTAAGGAGAAAAGATTTTAAGAAGATAGAAGACAGTAGAGTAAATAAGCGGCAACATCGAATCTGTCTTAAACTGTTAAAATCAATTAGAATTATTTTATTGTAACTTAGCAAGGACTAAATTTTTAAATGGACTGGATTTTATAATGACAACTTAAGAAGACATTTCTTAACATTTACCTTAAAGATAGTCTTGGAACTTTTTCTCTTTTCTTCCCTCTTTTAAAAGGGAATCTTTTATTAGAAACCTTTTTGACTACAATATAGCAAGGTAGTGAAAATAAAAGTAAAATAAAACAAAACAACACTGCCATCTAGAGGCTTTAAAAATCTTTTTTTTTTTTGAAGGGACTGTAAAAACAAATTGCTGAGAAAATCCTTTTAGCCACAAGCTGTTTATATTAAGAGAAGACAGAGCTGAGCACTGAATAAGAATTGTTTTAACAGGTGCTTCTCTTGTAAAACAACTTAAACAGCTGGAGATTGAAGTTGGAAGAGAAAAGACTACTGTGACCTTGGATTATATCTTATTGAAATTTTGATTGTGATGCCTTGGACATTGCATGGTGGCTGTGATTTGTTTTGTGACTTATTTTTAAATTACAACTGATTTTTCTTTTAGTGGCTGACACTCATTCTGGGCCTTGTTTTTTTCCTTGTTTCTCCTGAATTGATGCAAGCCTCATTGTTGGATTTTTTTTTGCTTTTTCTTTTTTCCCTTTCAAAACTATATGTGGATTACTTTTTATTTTTTTATTATCATAGCTGCTTTTTCTCCTTTTTCTTGAATTACTATTAGAGGATTTTATATTTTTGAACACTTTGCTTCTCTATCTCAGAAGTAAAATTTTCTTTTTCTTTTTTTAATATTAGTATTTCTGGCTCCCTGGGATGAATAAATTGTTTTTTTCCTCTGTTTGTTTTCTTCTTTTTCCTCTTTTACTTTTTCTTCTCATCTACAATTGGTTTAAAGTAGAGAAGAACCTGAAGAAAATTAGTCTTGGCGTTGTTAGCAGACGCCTACTGAGTACAACCAACTAGAGATGAGGAAAACAGCAGCTTCAGGCTCATCAATTCCTACCTCCTCCTCCTAAACCCAGTTGGTCAGGCTCATCAATCCCTACCTCCTACCTAAGCCCAGCTGGTCAGAGGTCAATTCACACCATGTTACAGCAGGAGAAAGAGAAAGAGAGGGAGAAGGAAAAGGAGACCACATTACAAATGATAATGCAAGCAATACAAGAACAAGGAAAACATTTGGAAGATAGAATAGAAAGAATAGAAGAAAGAATAGGGAAAACATGAGAAAATAGAAAACATACAACAAATGATGATGAAGAATGAAGATTTTAAAAAATAGGAAAAAAAGGAGACCAAACAGAGAAAAAAGTTGGAAAAATTGATAATAGGCTGATAGCAATTGAATAAGACAAGGGAAAAGAATGCTTGCCTGGGAGATGAACAGAGCAGATTTTGATCTCAGATTTCAAAATATTGAGGAAGAAAAAGAGGAAAATCTTGTAGAAATAATAGAAATGCTGGCAGGAGCCTTGGACATATTCAAAGAAAAAATGATGGATGGAATAGATGAAGTGTTCCAAGTGTATAAAAGATATGCTATGAAAAACAAATTACCATGTGAGATTCATTAAGAAAGCAATCAAAACACAAATATTACAGAGAGCAAGGGATGACCCACTGAAATATAAAGGAAAGAAGATTACAGTCCTAAAACAAGTACCGAGAAAAGTGGGAGATTTGAGAAGAGAATACCAATTCTTGATGAAAACTTTAATTAAGAAGGGAGTGAACTATAGATGGCTGATTCCAGAAGGTTTAATACTCACTTGGCAAAAGCAAAGACACAGATTGGACTCAATAGAGAAAGCAGAATTATTTTATAATGAATATTTTAGAAGAAAAGAAGAAGAGAGAATACGAGACGAGGAAATAGTTAAACTTCAAGAGGAGATGGTTGAAGTAAGAGATAAAGAAAAAAGAGATGAAAAGATACAAGAAGAAGGAGCAGCAGGTGGAAGGGTGAAACCAAAAGAAGAGAGCAAAGAACAACAAAAGTAATAAACCCTACATATAAAGTATAAACAATGGAAGAAAAGAAATTGATTACAATAAATATAAATAGATTGAATTCGGCCATCAAAAGGAAAAAAAGTTCTTAAACTAGAAAAATTAGAACTTGATATAATCTGTTTGAAAGAAGTCCATATTAAAAAAATATGTCCAAGTATTTAATTATCCCAGAATTGTAAATCTGTACACCTCATTGGCGCAACAAAATAAAAGAGTAGCTCTATATATTAAGAATCCAAGTAAAGCTAAATTAATTTTACAGATGAAGAAGGAAGAATATTGATGATAATAACCTAAAGATGCTTTTAGTAGTCATTTATGCACCAAATGAAAAGCAAGAAGAATTTTATTTAAAAAATGCAAAAGAAAATGATAGAATTGGAATTTGATAATATCTGCCTCTTGGGAGATTTTAATGTGACAGTGGACACAAAGTTGGATTATAAAACACAGAAAGTTAAGGCCCTGTCACACTGCCCAACGGATGCAAAACGGACACAACGGACGAGCAAAATGTTCCATCCGTTGTTATCTGCTCTCAAAAGGGGCAAAAATTTGCATAACCCGAGCGGATAACACGGACGCGGGGAGGACGCAGAGCAGATGGAAAGCGGATGCAGAACGGAAGCCCAGCAGATGGAAGCGGATAGGAGCGGATGGCGCATCCACTAGGCTTCCGGGGGACCTCAGCAAAGCGGACGCGGAACGGATACAGCGGATGCACAGCGGATGCACAGCGGAAGCCTAGCGGATGCACAGCGGAAGCCGAACGGATGCCTGGCATTAATTGCACATGCGGGGGGGATGCATTGCGTAAGCCACGTGGATATAAAGGGAAGCAGCTCGCACGTGGCCAGCATTCGGAGGAAAGACCTGCTGCAGGATACATTGAGTCCTTGCCTGCCCTGCCTGCATGCCTGCCTGCAAGCCTTGCTGCCAGCCTGCCTCCAAGCCTCCTGGCCAGCCTCCCTGCCAGCCTTGCTCTCTGCCTGCCTGCCAGCCTTGCTGCCAGCCTGCCTTCCAGCCTCCCTGCAAGCCAGTCTGCCTGCCAGCCTTGGTTCCTGCCTGCCTGCCTGCCTTCCTGCCAGCCTTCCTGCCAGGCTTCCTGCCAGCCTTGGTGCCTGCCAGCCTCCCTGCCAGCCAGCAACCCCAGAACCATGGGGAAGAAGCGAACGTCTCAGCAACCTGCCGCCATCCCTGGAAAGAGGGACAGGGCCACCCTCCCGCCCCCTGTCCCTGACTCTGCTTCTGCTGGGGCTTCTGCTGCTTGGGCTCACTCTTCTGGTGCTGGAGCTTCTGCTGAAGCTGCTCCTGGCAGTGGTGCTTCTGCTGCTGCGTACTCTGCTGAAGCTGCTCCTGGTCCTGCTGGTCCTGCTCGTGCTCCTGGACTTGCTCGTCCTGCTCGTGCTCCTGGTCTTGCTCGTGCTCCTGGTCCTGCTCGTGCTCCTGGTCCTGCTGGTGCTGCTGGGGCTCCTGGTGCTTACTCTGCTGCTGCTGATCCTGGTCCTGCTGATCCTCCTGCTGCTGCTGATGATGATGATGATTATGATCCTGCTGCTGCTGCTGCTGCTGCTGATGATGATGATCCTGCTGCTGTTGCTGTTGGTGGTGGTGTGGAGGAGCAGCCCCTACCACCTGGGAGCCCCTCTGATGAGGGCCCATCTGGTCCTGCCAAAGGGAGGAAGAGGCGAACGTGGGGACGGGAGAGGAGGCAATACTTCATCGAGGAGGAACACGAGGATGAGGTGCTGGAGTGGTTGAGAGAGAATGACTATCTGTGGCAGAAGGGACACTGGCTGTACAGGGACACCAAAAGGAAGCAGACTGCTTGGAGAGAGAGGGTGGAGAGTATGGGTTACACTTCGGAGGTGCTCCTCGATTGGTGGAAGCACATGCACACCTGGTACGGGAAGCTGCACCTGAAGAAATCTGGCCAGGCCACGGTTAAGCTGATGGACAGAGAGACCTATGTCATGGCCAGGTGCAGCTTCCTGGAGGGTGAGATCTGCCACCGAGGAGCACCAGGAGCCCCTCTGTCTACCCTCTCTCTCCGGCAACCTGCTGAGAACCAGTCCTCTTCCAGCCAAGTCCTTGTCTCCAGGCAGGTTTCTATGGAATGTGCCACGGCGGAGAACTCGCGGTGTTGTAACCATGGTGGAGTGCATGGAGGACTCCCTGGTATGGTGGGAGAAAGGAGACATCGAGTCCACCACAGTCGTAGCCGCATCCACCCCCCCAGCTCCGCCTCCACAGAAAGGCAGAGAGCCAGACAGCAGGAGGGGCAGAGCCACACTGTCCTCCTGGAGATCAGGGACACCATCCACACCAGTATAGATCTCCTCTCTCGGCTGGTCAGCACCGACTCCTCATCCTCCAACCGCAAGCCCTTCCTCACCTATGTCAACCAGACCCTCAAGAACATGGAGGAACCCCAGTACCAGGTGGTGAAGGACCGGATCACCGAGCTGCTTCACAACCCTCCAGACCCAGAGGAACCTGCTCCCACCCAGTCCAGGTCTGCTCCTCTACCCCAGGTGATGTCCCTCCCATTCCAAGGCTTCCCACAGCCCCTCACCTACCAGGGCTACGGCTTCCAGGAGGTCCAGCAGCACAGGCAGCAGCCCTTCCCAGTCCAGGCACAGAGTCATCGGACGCGACCATTGCCACCGGTTCCACTGATGTCACCGATGCCACCCACGACAATGATGCCACCAATGACAGCGATGCCACCCACGCCAGTCCTCACCCAGCTGCAGACCAGACAGCCCCACTACACTACTCCTTCCTCCACTCCGCAGCCAAGCCCGGCCTCAGTACATCTCTCATCAGTACTGGGGCTGACACCCCATGGCATGGAGGAAGGACCTCTCAGCATCGTGGGTCTGAGCCAGTTGTCTGAGAGCTTCCTCAACACACCGTCCCCTGTTGTCCTCTCGGGGCCAGGCACCCCAATGATGATACAGACCAGCACTCCAGCACCACCCACCTCCACAGCACCTGGACCCTTCACCCCTGAGACTGGGCATACCTCCAAGTGACCAATAAGAGTGCCAGAGACTGGGTAGCTGGCTACCTGTGGACTTTATTTGGACACTTGACTTGGGTCATTTTTGTTTTACAGCTTGTTGTTCAATAAAGTTTATCTTTGATTCACGTACTTGCTTCATTTCTTTTTTTGTAATAAAGTCTTGGTGGAAACTTTTAGAATTGGTTGAAGCCTTTGCATGCTTGTGGGATGGGTTAAGATAGCAGTGGGGTGGGCAGGGATACCTTTGGGATGGGTTAAGATAGCTGTGGGATAGATAAACCTCCAGTGTAAGCATAGTGGGACTGTATGGTCCACCCTCCCAGGTGCCACACATTTGGCCCTTCATTAGTAAGCATTGATCCACACATTTGAACATGAACACAACTCTTTATTAAACGCCCTGTTCATTGTAGGCCCACACAACATACATGGCCCAATCTCATCCGTGTGATGAGACAGGCTGAAGGAAGCACCCATTAATCATCTATCATCCTGTCTTGCCACTCCACTGCTCCAGCTGGGGAGTTGCACCAGTGTCTCAGGAGGTTGCGCTGCTTCTTCCCTTCACGTGAGGCTCTGTTGGGGCCTTGCACATCCTGAGTGTCTATCAGGTTTCACCCTTGCCTCCATTCCCCAGGCTCCATGTCCCCATTGCCTTGCTGGAGGTCCACGAGCCTGTTCTGCAAGACTGGGTAGCGGGTGTGCATGAGATTGTGCAGGATGCAGCAAGCTTCCACGATCCTCCTCACGGTCTCTGGGCGATGCTGCATGGTGGTGAGAAGTACCTGGAACCTGTTGGCCAGGATGCCAAAGGCGTTCTTCACCACCCGCCTTACCCTGGACAGCCTGTAGTTGAAGATCCTCTCTTCATGGGTGAGGCATCTGGAAGTGTAGGGCTTCATGAGGTAGGTTCTGAGGGAGAAGGCGTCATCCCCCACGATGAAGTAGGGCACATCTTGCGTGTCGTTGGGCAGGGGGTATGGATCTGGAAAGCCCATGATGAGGTTGCCTTCCAGCCCCTCCTTGAGGTCACTGGCGTTGTATACCTGGGTATCTGAACATGAGCCGCTGCCTGAAGCATCCATGTACATGAACTTGTAATCAGCATCGACCATGGCGAAGAGGACGATGCTGAAGAAGCCCTTGTAGTTGAAATAAGTGGACCCCGACTTGGCTGGTGCTTTGCAGGCCACGTGCTTGCCATCTATGGCTCCAACGGTGTGTGGTAAGTTCCACTTCTGATACCACTGCTCTGCAACTTTCTTCCATCCTTCTTCAGTGGAGGGGCACTGGAGGAGCTCCTGCAGGTATTCTTCGATGATGGCCTGCACCACTTTTCTGACCACAATGCTGATGGTGTTGGGTGGCACCCTCCAGCCATACTGCATGCTCCTGTAGGTGGTCCCTGAGGCCAGGTGGCGCAGAGTCAGTGCCACCTTGAGCCCAGGGTCCAGGCTGGGCCGGAAGTTGGTGTTTGCCTTGGTCAACCTGGGTGTCAGCCGCTGCACAACTTCGTCAAACATGGCTGGAGGCATCCTCATGAAGTTCTGGAATGCCCGAGGGTCTTCGTTCCTGAGCTCCATCATCAGCTTGTTGTACAGTCCATACTCTGCTCTTCTGGTGATCCATCTTCGGACCCAGACGCTTCTTGGCCGCCTCTTTTTCTTCCTGTAGTAGAGTTCACAGAGCCTGTAGATGGCTTTGCACTGTTGCAGAAGGATGGTGGCTGCCAAAAGGACTGTGTTACGATCCACGGTGGACATGACTGGATGCTGTGGAAGAGCAAGAGTCAGATGAAGGCTGCAGTGGTCTGCACAGCTAGGCTGCTGGTCTGAAAGTGAGATGCAGGTGAGTTGCTCCCCCTTTTTATAGGAAGTATAGGTGTCTCTTTGCATCCTCTAGGAATCCTCTAGGCATCCTCTAGACATCCTTAATATCCGAGATAGGTCCCCTCTGCAAACGTTTTTTCCGTTTTAAATGCTTTGTTTCCGTGCTGCATCCGCTAGGCATCCGTTCTGCATCCGTTCTGTGCCTGTTCCGCTTCCTCCCTGCGTCCGAGCGGATGCGAGTTGCGCGGATGCAGAACGGATGCCTAACGGATATAGTGGATGCGTAACGGATGCATAGCGGATGCATAGCGGATGCATAGCGGATGCAAACTGGACGAAATGGATACATTTTCCGCGCAAAAGTTTTGAGCAGCTCAAAACTTTCTGAGTGGATGAAATGTCAATAAATGGATGCTGGACGGATAGAGAGGAAGCAAAATGGAAGCAGTGAGTACATCGCATTTTCCAACGGATGGCATGCTTTTTTGTCCGTTTTACATCCTCTTTGCATCCGTTGGTGCAGTGTGACAGGGGCTTTAATAAACAAAATAGAAAGACACTTCCAAAATCCTTCAAGATGGTAGAGGGGATTAAGCATTCGAGACCTCTGGAGAGAAATGAACACTAACATACATTTTACTCTAATAGACGTTTATCATGGTCAAGAATTGATATGGTCTGGATGTCAACAGAACTAATGTCTGACATACAAGAAGTAAATATAGAAACAAGTAATTGGGCAGACCATAACCCAATATGGGTCAAATGGCAGGGACAAAAGAAAAGATCAAGATGGACTTTGAACAATTCAATCTTGAAGGAAAAAGAATTTATACAAGATATGAAAAAGGAACTGACTTTTTTCTTTAAAGAAAACAATAAGGAGGAAACTTCATTACGAAATGTATGGGATACCATGAAGGCCAATACCAGAGGTCTGATTATAAATTATACAAGAAGAAAGAACGTTAAAAAAAGACAAACACAACAAATATTAGAGGAAGACTACAAGAAACTGGAGAAAGAACTACAAAAATATCCACAAAAGAAGAATAAAGAACTGACAGAGGCAACAAATAGACAAAACACTGGAAAGGCTCCAGGCCCAGATGGGCTACCATAGAATTTTATAAGACCTTGCAGGAATCTTTAAGCACTACAATTCTTGAAGTAATGCATGAGGTTTTGTCAAAAACTAAAATACCTAACTTATGGTCAGAGGCTTACATTACTCTTATACCAAAAGAAGATACTGACTTACAACAAATAAAAAACTATAGACCTTTTCATTGATCAGAAATCTTTACTGTCACCTTGACTTTAATTTTCCAGTTGAATTATCTCCTGAAGCCAAAGTGGGTTTTTCCGATTTCTCATTCATTTGCTGTCACTGTAAGGAAGGAGAGTGAGAAAAAACAAACTTTTCCTTTTCACTTTCATTCGCTGCCTCTAGATCTTCTTTGGGAGCGATGTATCTTTTTTTAAAATTTAAATTCCAGGAAATCTTGAATGTTGCTTCTTATCCCAGTCAGCCAAAAATTTCACCTCTTAGCTTCCTCCTGCACATTCTTTTCTGGATGAGTGCTTCTTTGTGGTGGCCATTTCTGACCGCCACTCTTACTGCCTTTGGAAAAGAGAGTTAAGCCAGCTGGGGAGAACAAATGTGGCTCCTCTTGAACCCTGCTGGGTCTCCCCTACCTTCAGCCACCTCTATGGGGTGGCTTTAGCCCCGAAGCCAGCTGGCTCAGGGCACTCCAGTGGCGAGCGCAAGCAGAAACCGTGCATGATCGCGGATTCCTACTGCCACCGAAGCCCTGCAAACCCTTTGCTGTAAGTAGGAAGGGAGAGGAAAAGAATAAGAGTAAGATTTGGCTGAAGGACACTGCTTGGAATCTAAAAGATTAAAACTAAATTGTAACAAGACTTCTAAAAGATACATTTTAATTGGAACTTTGTAACTGAATTGCAACCCTAGGAAGAAAAAGTGAAAAAAGAAGAAAGTGTTAAAACAAAACAGCTTGTCTGTATTTGGACTACTTCGTGACTTTGGGACTCTTGGAAATTATATTTGAAGGATTAAAAACATTTGGGTGATTGTTTAAAAATTTTTTTACAATGGCATCACTTGTGGATGAACTAAAAATGGAATTCAAAAAATATAAAGAGGAACAAGAAGGGAAGGGCTCTTTTGGCTCTGTTTTTCATTTTTTAGAAATGGCGATTTCTACTTATGAGAAACTACAAGAACAAGAAGATTGGGACAAAGAAGAAGTCATCTTTAATGAACAAGTAACTTTATCTGGGGAAGAAAGGGGAAAGGGGGGAAAGAGAAAGAAGAATTTAAGACCCAAAAAAACAAAAGGGAAAAATAAGGTGAAAAGTAGATATAAAGTTAGAAAGCAACAGAATAAATACAGAAGAGGGAAATGATGATGAAGAGACAAGGGGGTAAAAAGGGAAGAGTGGGGAAGCAAGGGAGGAAGGGGAAGGGAAGAGAAGTTACAAAGGTTTGAAACAAGATGTAAAGAAACAGGACTTATTTAGAGATAATGGGTAAAAATATAACTGAAAAAGAGATTCTGCAAAAGTACATAAGACTGTATTGTTTGTATTTGTATTAGAAATAATATTAGAAAATTTGGAACAACAGATGATTATAAAAAGGGATAAAATATTCAATGTAATTTAATGATTTTTTTTTTCATTTTTGAACAAAATAAATGAAATGAAATATGAGAACTGAATTAAGAAGAAATGGGAACATTTTAATTACATAATGTCTTAAAATATAAGTGAAATGGGGGGGGGGGGGAAGTAACTACGCAAAATTTATAAGTGTTCCCATAGAAGCATGATACCCATTTGAAAAGGAATGTATAAAATGTTTAAGATTTAAATGAATATTAAAGCAACAGAAAAGAGGAATATAGAAGAGGGAAATGAAGATGAAAAGACAAGGGGGTAAAATGGGTATAGTGGAGCAGCAAGGGAGGAAGGAAGGGAAGAGAAGCTATAAAGGTTTGAAATAAGTTGTAAAGAAACAGGACTTATTTAGAGAAAATGGGTAAAAATATAACTGAAAAAGAGATTCTGTAAAAGTACATAAGACTGTATTGTTTGTATTTGTATTAGAAATAATATTAGAAAATTTGGAACAACATATGATTATAAAATGGGATAAAATATTCAATGTAATTTAGTGAAAATATCTTCTTTTTTGAACAAAATAAATGAAATGAAATATGAGAGAATTAAATTAAGAAGGAATGGGAACATTTTAATTATACAATGTCCTAAAATATAAGTGAGATGGGGGGGGGGGGGAATAACTATGCAAAATTTGTAAGTGTTCCCATAGAAGCACGATACTTATTTGAAAAGGAAGGTATAAAATGTTTAAGATTTAAATGAATATTAATTTTAATGATAGAGTTCAATTGGTATGGATTGTTGTTTTAATTATATTATATATTTATAATTTTTTCTTTTTTTTAAATATAGTGCATAGCTTCAGAATGTACTAAGCAGAATCCAAATGAAAGTTATGTATTATTTTAAGTGTTAAATTTAGGGGAAAGATATAAAGGTGTCATCCTCCAATCAGTGATTACAGGAGAAATTTTATGTTAATGAGAAAAGATAATAGACAGCTGAAACAGGACAGACAAAGGATATAACTATAATGATTTAAATTGAGATGAAATAAATAAAATAGAATTAAGAGAGTGAAAAGAGGGGAGAAGCTATACAGAAAATGTAGAATGGTAATAAGTTATGGAATAGTATATAAAAGTGAGCATGAACTTGAATTTATGTCTGTACGAAGAGATGTAACCCGCGATCAAGCTGCTTTCAAAAAAGATGTTTTATGTTTTTATGTTTTTATGTTATGTGTTTTGTTTGTATATGTTTGCTTTTTAAAATCAATAAAATTTTTGAAAAAAAAATTATGGATCTATATCCCTGCTGAATGCAGACAACAAAATATTTGCCTCTATAATGGCAGAAAGACTTAAAAGATATTTGAATCACTTCACACATACTGATCAAATGGATTTCTGCCTAAGAAGCAAATAAAAGATAACATGACAATAATCTGGAATACATTGCAATATTATGAAACACACCCAGAGAAGCAAATGGCCTTGATATTCTTAGATGCACAAAAAGCCTTCGATAATGTAAATTGGCAATTTATGCTATTGCAAATGGAAGACATGGGTTTTGGAAAAAGATTCATTAAGGCAATTGAGGCAATATATCATAAACAATCTGCAAAAGTAATGATAAATGGAGATTTGACAGATAATATTAAAAAGGAACCAGACAAGTATGCTCTCTGTCATCATTGTTGTTTGTATTGACTTTGGAAGTATTAAATAAAAATATTAGGAAAAATAAAGAAATAAAGGGAAAAAAATAAAAAGGAGGAATATAAAGTACAAACATTTGCAGATGACCTGGTCTTTATACTGGAAGAACCAGCATCTAAACTGATAGAAAAGATTGAAGAATCCAGACAAGTGGCAGGATTAAACATGAATAAAAATAAAACTAAGATCTTGGTCAAGAATATGACGGAAAAACAAAGGAAAGAACTAACAGATAGATTGAACATCCAGATCACAAACAAAGTGAAATATTTGGGAATATAGCTGATAGCAAGTGTCATGCCATTGTTAAAGTTGGACTCTGAGGAGGAACAGCTGACAGGGAGTGGGAGTGTGGTTCTGGAGGTTGTAGAGGAGGCTGGAGAACAGCAGAGGCCAGTTAGGTAGTCAGAGGAAGAACTAGACTCACCCCCTCTTCCTCCTAGGACATGCAGGGAGGAATGGAGAAGGAAACAACTTGGCTTACGAGAGAGAAAGCAGCCATGATCCTCCTCATGGGTTGCAGCTGGGGAGAATAGTATTTAAGAGAGACAGTTAAAACACAGTGTTGCCAGAAGCAAAGCATGTTTTATTTTGGGCTGGAGTTATCTTGGTTGGCATCCTTCCAACAGGAGCCTTGTTATTTCCTTGAAGTTGGTAATTACTAATCCTGGTCTGTTGTGGAATTTCCTTCACTGTAGTTTCTTTTGGTTTTTTTATTTCACCTTTATCTGCTCATTAAGTTTGACCTGTATTGCTTTCTTTTGAAGACTATATTTGAATAAGTTTTATCTCCAATTGAGAATTATTGAATAGTGGAGCCAAGTTGGAGGCATTAAAGGACATTTATTTACATTTTGGATTTAGTTCCATTTGTGTTACACTCCGGGTCATCACATGAAGATGTGGAACACTAAAAAAATATAATTATTAAACTAAAACAATAAATTGCAATGGACCTAATAGGGAGAATAATAGGGAGAAAATCAACATGAATGTACTACCAAGGATCTTATATTTGTTTCAGACAATTCCAATTAAATTAGGGAAAGAATACTTTGAGGACTTAAACAAAATAATGTTGAAATATATATGACAGGGAAAGAAGACAAGAATTAAACTAAAATTGTTACAGGATGCTAGAATGAGAGGAAATTTTGGACTACCCAATTGGGAATTATATTACCAGGCAGTTACATTGATGTAGGTGAAAGAATGGATCATTTTGAGAAATACTAGATTGTTAACACTGGAAGGTCATGATACAATTGAGGTGGCATGCATTTTTATGATATAAGGAAAGTAAAGTACATGGGTATTTTAGGAGACATTGAATATAAATTCAAGATGCTTTATTATAAACTTGGGAAAAAATAAGGAAACAACATTATATGAAAATACCAGTCTGGTTATCAACAATAGAGACATTTGTGTATCCCATTATTATTATTTTTTTAAATGGAACACATAGTTAGATAAAATGAAATTTTTAATGAAAAGGGTGAACTCAAAACAAAGCAAGAATTAGATGAACAAGGGATAAAGATGAATTGGTATTCATATGTGCAAATACATTTTAGATATGATAAAGACAGTAAGATAGAAAGGTTTTATAAAGAACTTACTGAATTAGATAAAATCTTAACAGGTTCAGAGGAAAGAATGATTAAAAAATTATATGGTTATTTACTAGGAATGAAACTAGAAGAACAGCAAGTTAAAGAAATGATGATTGCATGGGGGAAAATTTTGGATATGGGATAGATGTAGAAAAATGGCAGAAATTATGGACTAGAAACTATAAATTAACAATGTCAACAACATATAAAGAGAACTTGTATAAGATCTATCCCTGGCAAGAATAGCAAAGATAAATCGGTGAAGTACTGGAAATGTCATCAGATAGCTGGATCATACATGTGGTGGACATGTGCGGCAGCTAAAAGATATTGGATAAAATACACACATGGCTGGAAAAAATGATAAAACGGCATATAAATTTAAAACCAGAGACATTTTTATTGGGAATTTTACCTGAAGGTTACAACAGAGAATTGACATACCTGATTATTAATGTTTTAACTGCAGCTAGAATTGTATAGAATTGGAAAAATGAGAAAATTCAGATGGAGGAGGAGGTGGTTAAGAAAATAATGGAATGTGCAGAAATAAGCAAATTAACATTAGCAATTAGAGAGCAAGAAGAAAGAGAATATTATAACATATGAGGTTTATTCTATCAATGGTTAGACAGAAAGGTAGGAAATTGAAGTATAATACAATAGCAATGATATGTTACAATTGATTATTTTGGAATAAATTATAATAAGAATAAAAATTAGTAAGAATTGAGATTTGCTCTAAAGGATAATATGAATTTGAAACTAAAATCTAATGATGGTGTAATAATAATATAATATGACATGGAAAGTTAATTAATGTAATATGAGTATAAACCTAAGAGGAAAAGACTATAGATGTTGTGCACAAGAATATCTACCAACCGACACACTGTGAAACTGAAAGAAGGTTTTATTTGTTGTTTTATGCTTATGTTTGTTGTTAAAAATAAAAAAACTTTTTTATAAAAAAAAGGAGGTGGTTTTCCTGTCTCCTCAAACATCATTGGCAGACAGCCCATTCGCTCGCCTCCTTGTCTCATCTGGAGATTTGAGGTTGAACATTGGCATCTTGATCTGGAGCTAGAAGCTCATAGCATTCTGATCTTTCTGTCATCAGGGTATCTAAGGCAAGTCAGGAACTCAGGACCTTTTAGTCAGGTTGATTCTGACAACTGGGATGACCATGTAGCATGGTCTGCTGCGTTCTGGTCTGTCAGTACATACCGCCACTGCTCAGGACTTGAAGATCTTCTGATCCAATCCACTCCATTACTCACATAGACATAGAGTAGAAGCATCTGCTTTCATTGCGAATGTAGCCCATCATCACCTTACTATCTGTATAGAAGGTGTAGGTTCTAGCTCAAAGTCTATCATCTTCGTTATCAGATCCACTAGTTCTATGGCCAACATGGCACCACAGAGTTCTAGCCTTGGCACGGTATGATCTTGTTGTGGTACTAGCTTCACCTTTCCCATGATAAAACCGACATGAATGTTGCCCTCCCTGCCATAGATCTTGAGGTAATCTCCAGCAGCTATCACCTTCATTGACGCATCCGAGAAGACGTGGTTCCTTCTTCAGTGTGGCACTGGGCAAGATAGGAATATGTGCATTGCACCTGGACATCTTGGAGACAACTTAGGGATGCACGCCACATCTCCAATTTTTGCTTCTTGTTGGAGGAAGTGTCTCATCCCAATCTTTTGTGTTTTGGAACAGCATGCACAGAAGGAGCCTTCCTTGGATTGTTACAGGCACAGCAAACCCTAGACAGTTGAATAGGCTGTTTACTGTTGACAGAACTCCTCTCCTTGTGAAAACAGCTTTGTGGGCTGGGACTCTGACGTCCTTCTTCAAGTGCCAACACAAGCTGAGACTGCGTTGAATAAGGAATGTCGCTGCCAAAATTGAGGTCCTTTATTCCCTTGGTATGGTCCTCGGGATTGAAGGCTTTGAGCACTTCCTCGCTATGGGATGCTATCTTGTGTAACTTGAGGTTGGCTGTGTTCTCGTATGTCTATGGTTTCTGCTGGAGTGGGTACAGATTTCAGCCATCGTCCACATCGAAGTCATGTTCTATGAAGCCCTATATTTGTCTTTGCCCTTTCAAGCTGTGCGTTGCAGACCATAGTTGGCTATCACAGGGGAAGAGCCATTTCTGAAGACATGAACTTACATTCTGTATTCTGTTATCTGCTTGTTATCACAGAACCACAGGAAACATAAATAGTTGCAATGATCTTCCCTGAAAAGAAACGAATAGAACATCTGCTGGATGTTGGCCATGATGGCTATAGCTTCCTTTCTGAAGTGGATAAGCACGCCCAGCAGACTGTTGGTAAGATCGGGCCCTGTAAAAAGAACTCTGTTCAAAGAGTGGCCTTGAAACTTTGCACTGGCATCAAAGACCACTTGTATCTGGTCTGGTTTCTGTGGATAGTATACTCCAAAAAAGGGCAGGTACCAACATTCTTCATCTTTCTTCAGAGGTGGGGCAAGCTCAGCATTTTCATTCTGGACCATCTTGTCCATGAACTCCACCAGGTGTGCTTTTATCTTGGGTTTCTTGTTCATGATTCATCTCAGACTGAAGAGACAAAAGAGAGCTTTCTCATGGTTGTTTAGCAGGAGCTGCCTAGGTATGTGAAAGAGCAACGGGGCTACCCAGCTCCCGGCGGTATCCTGTTGGAATTCCTTATCAATGAGCTGCAGAAATTCTTTGTCCTCTATCAATGAGGCCAAATCATTGTCTTCTTTGCTAGTTTGGAACACTGTCACTCCTAAAACAGGATTTGTGTCAAATTCATGAAGTGTTCTTGGCACAGTTTCAAGTGAGATGGTCTCCCATTGCTAAGAATGGAAGCTGCAAAAACATTTACCTGTGTTGGAGCCTGTAGCCGATTGACACAGACTACTCCTGAAATTCTCCATCACAGTTCTGTCTTGAAGGCGAATGGGGTGCATCTCAGCCCTGATTTATTTGATGCAAGCTAAAGCATCAGGGGTATCCACTCCCAACAATAGCAGGATTTTGGCATCAGGATCTAGAGCAGGAAAGTGATTAGCCATGTGCCTCAGAGGAGGTATGCTGCTTGCTACCTCTGGTGTTGCAATCTGGCTGCAGTTGTTTGGTAAGCCATCCCATTCTAACAATGGCGGCAGTAGGAACCGTGAACTCCCATCTAATGATTCTATGTAGAGTACTTTCCTCCCCGCTGTGCTCCGGGGCTCAGTGCACATTGAAATTGTAAAATGTGTTTCCTCATTTTGAATGTCAAAGAGATTGAAGAATGCTGATCTGGCTAATGAGCAATTGCTTTTCATACTATCTACTATTACATACGTCTTCATGGCTTTTTTTGGGCATCCAGCAGGGTAGACTTTTGTAAGTTGATATGGTGGCATGAGCAAGGGGATGGTGAGTCACCAAATACTGACATGCAACTGACCACTTGCAGCCACCTCTGAATGCTCTTTGGAGCCATGCTGAGACCCTTCGGTCGGAGGATGGTTTGGAGTTGTCCAGTATGGCAGCTCAGAGTCTGAATGCAAGGCGCTTGGATGCTTGTAGCTTTTGCACAGGTATAACATCACACCTTAGCTTTGCAATCTTTGGCCATGTGTTCCATTAGACTCACAATACTTATAACAGATCTCGTACTCCCTGATCAAGTCCAGGGACTTGATTCATCCAGGGACTTCTTTCTGAATTGTCAGCACCTGTTCAGTGTATGCGAGGACTTGTGGAGTGGACAGATCAGCTCTTTCTTTGTTTTTGGAAGTTCATGTTGAACCTTTTCCAATGGTTGCCCATCTGTAGTCTTCTTGGGTAAAGTGGAGACTTCTGTTTTATGCACCGGCATAAAGGTTTTTCCCTTTGCAGTTTGCGACAGACTTTTGGTCAGTACTGAGTTCCGGCTGGCCTTTCTGTCAGCTAGGAACCATTTTTTTCTGATGCTGAGGCTTTCAGTGTCATTGTATAGATTTGTTTGGTGGGCTACATATTCCTCAAGAAGAGCAAAGGGAGGGGTTTCCCCCCCATTTCCTCACCTTGTAAGTGGTGAATAACTTGATCCATTCCTCACTTAACTGTCATGGTAGTTTTTGAATGACAGGCATTTATGTCCTGAACTTGTTGAGACAAATACATCCCGTCAAGGTGGGATCTTCTTGTGCTGATTGCAGCTGGGTGAGTAAGATAGAGACGTTCCACAGCTCATTAGGTTCGCTGATACTGATTTCCAGGAAATCATTGATACAGTCCAAGAACGAGGATTCAATCAATGTAGACGCACCATACTGCTGATCAAGCATGTCCCAAGCTCACTTATGGGTGGTGACTGGGTTATCTAGTTGGACTGAGTAGATGGCTTTTACCATTTCTGCAGATCTTGTTTCTAGCCATGCTATCATATGTTTGAGCTCTTCAGCTGGCCACAATCCTTCCTATTGATGGTGTTCTGGAAGATATGCTTCCATAGTAAGTATGCTCTGCCCGGCCGGTCAGAGAATTTGTACACACCACTGGCTACCAAATCCAGCCTTCTTTGCTGCGGTTACCATTCTCTGTTTCTACTCCCAGATGTTAGATCATCCATTGCAGCTGCATAGGCATGGACCGCAAGACCAGGGGCATGTGTCATAAATAGCTTGTAGTTTCCTTCAGAGTGCTTTGTCATGAGTTCATCGTCCCATGACACATAAGATGGTTGTTCCTCTTGCTGCTGGGCATCCCTACCACTGTTATTTTGCCATACATTCAGCTCAAATTATCTTGAAGATCAGGCTGGCACTCTTTTGCCTTTAGATTGAAGTTAGAAATCATGACATCTCGTATGCTTACCAGTTGAGAGGCTTTCATTGTTGCTGGTGGTCTAATTTGAATGCCCTTTGGGTCTTCAGTTAATGGGGTAGGTTTTTTTGTTTGCAGGAAGGGAATCTCGAGTTTTAGGTCATATGAGATCAGCTTTCTGACTGGTATTTAGATCTTGCGATTGAGGTTCTCTTCCTTGTTCCCTTGGTTTTGGGAGTTTTGTGGCAGACTGTGCCACCTGTTCATTCTGTAGTGAGTACTGCTTGTCCATATAGGTTGTGACATGTTTATCTGGGTTCTCTCTTCCTGACTCTCCAGGATTGAAATTGTGGGAAGCGTCGTCGGCCACCTTCTGCAATGCTGTGGCCCATGCTGTCTTTGCTGCTGTCTCCCATTGTCTTTTGAACAACTCCAGTTTGGCCTGAATTTTCACCATCTCTTCCTGTTGGCTGGCCTGAACTTTGGCCATTTCTGCCTGTTGACTGGCCTGAACTTTGGCCATTTGTGCCACTGTAGTTGCTACTGTCTCCTGCCATTTCACGTCCTCTGCTACACGTAGTTCTGCCTTCGCTACCTCAGCTTCAACTTGAGCTTCTGCAGCTCAGTTGGCAAAACTTGCTGCTCATGAGGCCTTGGACACATAGTTGCGATGGGAGAATGCTCTGGAATGATGGGAAGAGCTTGCAGCAGAAAATTCTGTGATACTCTGGAACCTGCCTGAGATCTGGTTGGCTTGGGACAGAGGGAGGCGGCTTTCTTAGAATGGTGGAAGGAAGCCACAAGAGATCAATGGGTTACTTCAGATGTGACCTTCTCCCTCAACATTTCCTCCACCTGGAGTGCAGCATGGAGTGCTGCATGGAGAGTCTTTGCCTCTCTGAACGTGGTCATCACGGTCCTTTTCTAACATCTCAAAGCATTGTGTGTGCTCTTGGAGCTTTGACTGGACACATTTGAGGCAACATTCGCTGTCTCTCCATCATGCAAGAAGCTCATCCATTTCATTTTTCAAAAAGTAGATGCACTTGAGGGAAAGCTTGCATTTGGGTGCGTTGCAGATCTTCAGAAACTCCACTCATGAGTCTACATAGCATTGATACTACCTGTCCCACTCATCCCTCAAGTTACTGCATGACCTCGGTAAGCTTTCTTTGCTGAAGTCCTAGGATTCTGAGGTAATTCTGCCTCTTTTGAATTTTGGAGATCCAACTCTGGGTCTTGGATGTCAAGTTCTAAATTTTTGTCAAGGTTAGGTAGAGGGTTTGGCTTTTCCAGTACATCAGAGACATCTGCAATGACTGGAGATGATGCCTTCCTTCAGATTAGCAAAGGGAATTTTTGTGGAAATTTAGGAGTTTTCCATGCAATTCCCCTTTTTGCCACAAGGGGACACTGCAAGCAGATCGCTGAATTTTGAAAACATCCTTGAAATTTGCTACTTGACCACTGGGGTGTGTTGCAACATTGACTAAGCTTGGAGTAAACTGGGCTTTTGGCATTTTCCCTTTGATAGGGCTTGCAGAGCTGGTTTTGCAGTTCTGCGGTTCCCAGCTTGGACTGAATACCTGCAAACTCTTGAGGGCTTGACTCTTTCAGATGTTTTTATTTTCCAAGCAAGAGTTAAAGAATGATTCTCTAATGATTCTCAACAATGATTCTCTAATTTGCCTGGGTTTCCATTTCTCAGGTTGGCTTGTCCATGCAGAGTTAAATAACCCAGCCAGTGGTATTTATGGCTGGTTGCTATGGGGACCTGTGTCATGAATTTCAACACAACCAGGGAGAGGTTCCTTTTATGCTCCCCATCGCTAAAGTAAACTCTCTTTCCTCTTTGTTTTAAGCCAATGGAATGGATCAGTGTAACTTCTTGTAATTATCTAGGTATTCAAACTGAATGGTTCTGGGAAGAGCTGAGAACTGTGAAAGGAAAAGGAAGCCTTGCCCTTTAAAGAAAAGGCAAAGCTCTTTCCTTTGTGGATTCAAATTTCCCGGCTGGGAGATTTTACTGAAAAATGATTGGTCAGTTACATTAGAAGTCAGAATCAGTTTATTAATAGGAAGGCAAGTAAGAAGTCCTACAGCATTCCTGAGATTAATCTAATCTTGTGAGTAGAAAAAGCCCTTTCTTATATTCTTCAGATCCTTTGATTTTGTAAGTGTGACCTTGAAGTCTTTGATTTGTGCATGTGTGATGAGTTCCTGTCTTTTGAGATTGGGATCTCTTCCTGGGATCTTAGTAGGAGTAATTGTTTTATAGTAGCTGCTTGTTCACTTTGTAGCTGCTTGTTGTATTTGGTTGCAATATCCTGAGTTTCCTGTTATGCCTTTTGGTTTGCTTTTCACAATTTTTTATCGCTTCCCATTGATTTCTATGGGAAAGGATCTTAGCTAATTTGTAGGCTTTTTCTGTATCCTATGCAAAGGTGGGGGCTAATGGAGCTGACCCTGCTTGTGTTTTCACCTCTCCTTTCTTTTAGGGGAATTTTCCTTCCCCTTCCAATATTTTAGGATTTCTTTTCTTTTCCTAGAAGAGAGGGGAATCAACAATCCCTCATTTTTTTAAAATTCTTCTGTGTAGTTTTCCTCATCCTTATCATCTAGCATGGTATCTGGATATCTCTGGTATTCATGGTCAATTTGGGCCATCATGAAAGCTGCCTGCTTTTCTGAGGTGCTTGATTTAGAGAGGGCAGAACTACAGGCTTTTAGGCTACTGAGACAAAGGGGATGTATTGACAGAGACAGCACAGAAGGACTCCCACAATGCACAGTGACAAAGGTAGAAATAAGAATGTTTAGCCAATAGAACTCTGGCAACCATGAGAAAAGCAAAGACAGATCCAGGAATGATGACTCATGGCCAATATTCTGAGCTAGGTCCTTCAACTGGTGGATGCCCTTTTCCACAAGTTCAGAGCTTTCCTCTAATTGAAAACAACAGAGTCCCTTGAATTCCTCACATCCATAATGATGCTGCAGTAATAAGAAGTCTATAGCCACCCTATTTTCCAGAGTGGCCTCCCTGACCTGTCTCAGTTCTCTGTTGAGGGCATCCAAGACATGGGAAGTCAAATTTAAACTAGGGTACATGCCAGGCTATTCAGGTTTCTGGAATTTCTCACAGATAGCCCTGGCACCCCCACTAGAGAGACTGCCAATGAAACATATTCAGCTTTTGTAAGTAAGGAGACTTTTGAGTCACAATCTGATTCTAAAGTATGGCAAGGTGAGCATAAGCCTTGTCAACCTTCCTAGAGGTTGCAGGGCCCACCTGTGGCGTTTGCAAGAAGATATGAAAAAACTTTCAAGCCACACAGGAAGAACCACCCTCAAATAACTGTAGGAGAATGGGATGCTTTCTGTGTGATTGCATTTGAGATCTATATTATCTAGGTTGATGCAATCAGTTATGATCTTTTGAGGTTGGCATCCTGTGAGGTTAAAATATTGTTCAGAGGTAGTGGTTGCAGCAATGTGTAATGTGTACATAGTGTGATCCTTTGTGTCAGAAGAATAACCCCAGTCAAAGATAGTAGAGTAGGAATCAGGGAGGTAGAAATCCTTAAGCCTAGTGTAGTTAAAAATGTTGTGTGGTCTAGATGCTACTCCCATTAAGCATGTAGGCAGGATGTCCTTAACTGATTTCCCACCTGCTAGGCAAAAGTTGGTGGTGTTGAGTATTTCCTTGGCTAGATATTTCCATAGGTTTCCTTTCTCTGGGAAAAGACTTGGTACCAGGAACGCTGTTACACATGTTACAAATAATATACAAGTTACATAGCATGTTTACACTAAGTTTCCTGTTTCCCATGGTTGAACCCCTCCCTACTCCCCTGTTCCCCTTTCCACCCCACCCACCCCTTTTTTTTAAGAAGAAAGAAACAATAATACATTGAAGGAAGTGAAACTATAACAGTAATAAAAGGCAATATTAACAGTAAAGTCCCCTGAGAGTTAAGAGAGAGAGAGAGAGAGAGAGAGAGAGAGAGAGAGAGAGAGAGAGA
>BLBF01000052.1:2231244-2252039 GCA_015471245.1 Laticauda colubrina
AGAGAGAGAGAGAGAGAGAGAGAGAGAGAGAGAGAGAGAGAGAGAGAGAGAGAGAGAGAGAGAGAGACCCTTATGGTTCAATGTCCCAAAAAGGGTGTATAGTCCAATGTCCAAAAAATAATAATAATATTTTTTTAAAAAATCTATAGTCCAATGAATTATAGTCCAGTGTCAGTCAAAAAGATGTATAGTCCATTGTCAATAAATAAATAAATAAATCTATAATCCAATGTACTATAGTCCAATGTCTTTATATAGGAATGCCAGGTTCTGTGGTATCAAAGAATAATTCTAGTGACCATTGGTCTGTTTCAGGGTCTTTTCTAAGCTTGATTGGTGGGACTGCTTGTACTGGTACAGAGCTATGGTCTATAACTGCTGGTTTGGCATGTGTCCAATGGATCCAGGAATCTCTCTCAGCCACTTTGATGGCTGTATGTGTGGTTAGCAAGACTTGGTAAGGTCCCTCCCACCTGGGTTGTAGTGGTGATGTTCTGGTGAAGAATTTTATCCACACCCAATCTCCTGGATCAAAGGGATGCAGAGCCCCTTCCAATCACAAGGTCTGTGTTTGGGCACTCTGTGTCCACAGAGTCTTGTAAAGAGCTGAAAAATAAGAAGAGAGAACCATATCCCCCTTATCTAAGCTGAGGGAGTGTGGATTCAGGCCTTGTAGATTCAGGGGGACATCCAAAGAGAATTTCAAAAGGAGAGATTTCTATTTCTGGTCTTGGTCTTGTTCAAATATAAAAGAGAGCAATTGGAAGCACTTGTGGCCAAGAGAGGTGGTTGTCAGGCTACAGAACTTTTCCCATTCACTCAACAAGAATGAACTTCTGAAAACGTATCCAAACATATCACAAAGGAATTCTTTATTGAGATGAGACAATTCCTGTAGGAGTTCAAAGCAGCGTCTGAGGTCTCTCAGGCATACAGGGATACATAAGGGAGTTTAGGACCCCTCCCCTTATCTCAATGTGTATTTAGTGAAACAAAAGCCAGTATATTAATTCCCTCCCCACCCCCCTTGTCAGGAACGATCTTTTCACAGTTTCCCAGGGCATACCTAATTTCCCCCCCACCCCCTTTTTAGAATGAACTATTCAAGAGATTCCCAAAGTACAATCTCACTGTGGAATTTTTATGACCTTCTCATCCCCTGGTTGTGCCTCTCAGAGGTGATAGTTCTGGCCATCTGGCTTTTCTCCCTCCATCGTATCATGTGTGGGTTATACAAATTCGATATAAGATTAAATATATTCAGGTTACATCAAGAAAGGATTTCTTTATCAGTCTCTCCCCCTCTTTTTTTTTTCTTCTTCCACTGAAGAAATGACAGATACACGGATCTGACAGTGGGTTTCTTGGCATAGCTTTCCCAACAGGGTTTTTATTTCCTTGTTAGCTTGCTCAAACACCCCAGTGAAACAAGGGGAGTATGGCACGTGGAGGTTTTGGGTTATGCCAAGGGTGTGAAATATATAAGTGAGGACGTGGGCTATGAAATGTTTCTCCCTTTCCATACCCAATACAGTGGATACCCCAAATCTGGGCACAATATCCTTAAGGAGATGTCTGGCTGTTTCAAGGGTTGTGGCATGGCGGCATGGGAAGGCCTCCACCCAGTGAGTCAATTGGTCCTTACATACAAGAACACATTGATAACCGTTTGCCCTAGGTAACTGTGTATAGTCCATTTGTATCTTTTCAAAGGGCTTTTGTGCCCAAGGTCTCCCTCCTTCATGGATAGCTTTTCTGGAGGTGGTATTATTTGCCTGACAAGTTTCACAGATGCTGGCTACCCTTGTTGCCTCACTTTTGGCTCCAGGCACATACTATAATCTCCTCATAGCATCTACCATGGCTTGTGTCCCACAATGCCCTTTTGTGTGTAACCTTTGGTAAATTAATCTAAGGAGACAATCTGGGGCTATGCATCTGCCATCTGAGACTCTCTAGAATCCATCCTTAAAGACTGCCCCTAATTTTAGATCCCATTGCTCAGCTTCTCCTTTATCCAGAAATTCTGTGTAAGGTAATTCAGGGTTTATCGTTAGGGTAGGAGCCATGATGTTATGAGGAAGTGGTTCTTGTGCTATTCATTTGGCTGTTTCATCTGCATATTTGTTTCCTTTTGTCGCTGTGGAGTCATCCTTTTGATGGGCTCTACAGTGAATGACTGACAAGGGTTTTGGTAATTGTATGACTTCCAATAGTTGGGCTTCTAACTTCACGTGTATGATTTGTTGGCCAGCTGATATTAAAAATCCTTGTTGCTTCCACAAGGATCCAGCTGCATGGCATACCCCAAAAGCATATTTAGAATCAGTATATATGTTGGTAAACTGGCCTCTCACAGCTTCACAGGCTTTTGTTCAAACCACAAGTTCAGCTGCTTGAGCGCTGTGGGAGCAAGGGACAGGGGATGCCCAAATGATTTCATGGAGAGAGACTACTGCAGCCCCAACTATGCTCCTGCCTTCATGTAGGTATGAAGAGCCATCTGTAAACAGCTCGAGGTCTGGGTTTTGCAGTGGTGTATCTGTCAAATCGGGTCTTGGTAATTCAGCATTATGGACCAGGTGAAGGCAGTCATGAAGAGTTTCTCCAGTCTGCTCCAATGGAAGTAATGTGGCTGGGTTTAAGGTGGTACATCTTTCAAAAGTGATGTTTTCTGACATAAATAATTCAGCCTCATATTGAGCCAGGCGTTGCTGGGTGAAGGCTCGGGTCTGAGATTTTAAAAGGATAGCAAAAACCTCATGGGGGACCTTTAAGGTTAGAGGTTGTCCAAGCACCAAATCTTTAGATCTTTTTACTATTTCTACAGTGGCTACCACAGCTCTAAAGCATGGAACTGCCACCTTTGCCACTGGGTCTAGTGTTACTGAATAATATACTACTGGCCGATGTGTATGTCCAAATGATTGTGTTAGGACGTCTGAAGCAATGCCTGATTTTTCATGCAAAAGGCTTTTTATGGTCAGGGAGACCAGGTGCCGGGGCTGAAGCTAAGGTTTGTTTTATTGTTTGAATTGTTTGATGTAATGTTTTTAACCATTCAATGGGGTCAGGCATATCTTTTCCTGTCTGTTGTATTACTGGTCTAGCTAATTCTCCAAATGAGGGGATCCATAAGCGGCAAAAACCTAATACTCCCAATAGGGCTCTTACTTGTCATTTTGTTTGTGGAGGCTTCATGCTTAAGATTGTACTCTGCTGGGTGCCAGTTTTCTAATTCCTGGTGCAATGATGTAGCCTAAATATGCTACTTCCTGTTTTAAATGTTGTAATTTTGAAGGGGAGGCTTTATATCCTGTCAGCCAGAGCTTTTAATAGATGTAAGGTATCAAATTTACACACCAACTCAGTGCAAAAGGCAAGCAATAAATCATCAACATATTGAATCAGAGTTGATTGGTATGGCAAGGAGAAAGAGGAGAGATCTGCCTTTAAAATTTGGGTGAATAGGGTAGGGGACTCAGTATAGCCTTGTGGCAATCGAGTGCAAGTGTTGGTCTTCCCAGGTAAAAGCATAGAGATATTGGGATGCCTGGTCTACTGAGATGCTGAAAAAGGCTGCACACACGTCTATAACTGTGAAAAACATAGCTGAAGCTGGAATTTCAGTTATTATCGTTGCAGGGTTAGGTACTATAGGGGCATGTGGTATCAGATAATTGTTAATGAGGCGCAGATTGTGAATGAATCTGAAGATGGGGTTTCCTTCATTATCTACCTTTTCTTCTTAACTGGAAAAATTGGGGTGTTACAGGGAGATGTACATTTCTTAAGGACTCCCTGTTCCAGATAAGCTTTTATAGGTTTCCTAATAGGTTGGATAGGGGAACACACGGAGGTGGTCCATCCTTTACTTTAATTGTGACTGGGTTGAACTTTTCAATAATCCCACCTCTGTTGCATCCCAGCCCCACAGAGAAGATGGCAAGATCTTTAGATCCATGTGAAGCTCTGTGTTGTTTTTGGCTATCATATGGGTGCCTTTTCCTGGAATGTTTAATGTAAGGCCCCCCTTTCCACACTTTATGGTGGCTCCCATTTTACATAAGATGTCCCTTCCCAAGAGGGAGAGTGGGGATTGGGGACAGACTGTAAAAGAGTGGTTTAAAGAGAATGGTCCCAATTCTACTTTTATGTCATGAGTGGATTCTACAGGAATATTTTTTCGTCCAACTCCCATTATGTTGTCCTGAATCCCTGGAATCACTGAGTGTCATGCCCCTGGTGGAGTCTGACTCTGAGAAAGAGGAGGAACAGCCAACAGTGTGACTCCAGAGGTGGTGGAGGCTGGGGAAGGGCAGAGGCTGGCTGAGCAGTCAGAGGAGGATCCAGGCCCATCCCCTGTCCATCCTAGGTCACACAGGAAGGAGAGGATCAGGGAAAAGCGAGGTCTACTCAAGAGGAGATTACCATGATCCTCCTCTTGGCTTGCTGGTGGAGCTATGTATATAAGTTAGCAACTGCGCAGTTAGAATTGCTGAAGTCAATTAGTGTTCACCTTGAAAAAGGCTTATCTTTGCTGACATTCTTCCCATCGACTTTTCTCGGTTATTTTCCTGGAGTTTATAATTAGTTATCCTGGCTTGCTTCAGAACTCTCATCAATGTGATTTGTTTTGGTTTTTTGTTTGCCTCATTATTTACTTTTGTGACTTTAAACTGCGCCTAATAAAACAGTGAAGTTAAGTTGAAGGCTTTACCAGACTTTAATATATGTTTTGGGTTTTGGGTTATTTTGAGAGACTACGGGTCATCACACTGAGTCTTTATATGGGGGTTCTGTAATTAGTAATGAAGTTGCTCCGGTGTCAAGTAGGCAGTCATATTTCTTTCCCCCTATGATCAGAGAAATCATGGGTTCTCCTTCAGGGCCATTCCTTAACGGAATTGCTAGCCCAGTGAAGGTAGCAGTGTATTCATTGGGTTCATTTTCATTTTCTGGTCAGAAAATTTCTCATCTCTTCGCTGGCCTCATTGAGGTCTATCATTATCTCTGTACTCATTGTAATGCGGAAAAGGGGCTGTAGGTGTCTTGTGATGTTGGTTATATTTCTGCTTGACTCTGTGATATAGATTATTGTTTGGCATGGAGCCTCTGGGTGAATCTTGAGGCTGACTGAGAAACCAAGTTTGTTTACAGTATCAGCCAAAATATCCTGTTTTACCACATTTATAGCAATATTGGCACCTATCTTGGGGCCATCCTTCCTGCCTACATTGCCAGCATCCATGACTGATACCAACGGTCCTTTCTGTACTTGCCTGGCATTATGGTGCATGGCAGCAAAAACTCTTAGCTCTTCATGTCTCTCTATCTTCCTTTTCCTATCTTTTCCTATCTCTTTTAATTTATCCCTTTGGTCATAGACAAAGTTTGTGATCTTGCGCAACTCAGCTATTTCTAAGGTGGGCCAGTTAGATACAATATGGTGGAAGTGATTCCTGATGTCACTAGTAGCCTGGTCCACAAAGGCTGAAGCTAAAATTTTCTGGTCCTTTTGGCAGCTTGGGTCTAGATGGGCATATGTCACAGCTGCCTCCAAGAGACGAATCCAAACGGTGTCAGGATTTTCCTTTTGCTTTTAGGTTGTCTTTTGAAATTCTGACCAATTGAGGGACTTTTTTTCCTATTTCCTCTAGGGCTTCCATTAGATTAGCTTTTGCCCTTTTGTAGTCCTCCCAGTGATTGGCATTTTTGTAATCCCAGTCAGGGCGCTGAGTTGGTCATGCAACTCTTGCGTGGGCAGCCTGTCCTGGGATAATAGGTTGGTTGATAATATTTTTGTTGTTTTCTTAAATAGTTTCAATAGTTCATCCTGAGTTAAGAAAACATGCAGTAACTGATTCATGTCTTCCCAGGATGGGTTGTGGCTTTCTATTATTGATTTCAGGGTTCGGATCACTGCTTGAGGGTCTGCCTGAATGTTGATGTGTCTTTCTTCCAAATAACAAGATCTGAGGCAGAGAAGGGAGTATGTATCCGAATATGATTATATCTGCCCTTTCCTCCTCCCGTTACTGGTTTGCTCAGTAGGGGAGCCATTATTTTTGTCTCAGTTTTCCCTTCCAAGAAATGAGTTTCTTCCTTAGCTTGATCTTTCCTTATAGTTAAGGTCTTTGGTTCTGGCGAGTTCAGCCCAGAAATACCAGAAGGGTATTTGGCTGGGGCTGATTCAGGGTCTAAGTGCTTTTAAAATTTTTAAATCACTGTCAGGCCAAATCTGCCTCCCAATGTCATCCCTTAGCAAAGCCCATTTTCTACATATCTTCTTTGCTCTTCCCTTTACTACCGAATGCTTCCGGGCAGGGTCTGTGGATGTTTTTCCCGGACAAAGTAGGTCTGTGCCGGCTGGGTTTTTACCTCTGGACCCTGTCCGTTGGCTAGGTGGAAAATCATCAGCGTTGCATTGTGGAAAGGAAAAGGAAGCCTTGCCCTTTAAGGAAAAGGCAAAGCTCTTTGCTTTGTGGATTCAAATTTCCCGGCTGGGAGATTTTACTGCAAAATGATTGGTCAGCTACATTGGAAGTCAGAATCAGTTTATTAATAGGAAGGCAAGTAAGAAGTCCTACAGCATTCCTGAGATTAATCTAATCTTGTGAGTAGAAAAAACCCTTTCTTATATCCTTCAAATCCTTTCATTTTGTAAGTGTGACCTTGAAGTCTTTGATTTGTATATGTGTGATGAGTTCCTGTCTCTTGAGATTGGGATCTCTTCCTGGGATCTTAGTAGGAGTAATTGTTTTATAGTAGCTGCTTGTTCCCTTTGTAGCTGCTTGTTGCATTAGGTTACAATATCTTGAGCTTCCTGTTATGCCTGTTGGAAGAAATATTCTTCTGGGTTCAGTTCCAAGTGGGGAAAAAGACACTGGAAACATGGAGGCTGTTTGGAAGGTTTAATGGTGGACAGGACCACATGGCCTGGAGCTCTAGAGTGAAAAGGAAGGATGATCACATGCTTCAAGATGAAGGAAGAGATCAAGAAAGAGACTGAGGTCCTGAGAGTGCCTGGGTTTTATAACCTTTGTTGGGATTTGAATTGGAGCTTGTTTCTAATTGGTTGTCAGACTCCCATGGGGCCATGCAGGAGCAAGTCTGTAGGTTGTCCTGAGTTCCAGGCTTGGTTGAGCCTTGCTGGATGATGATGCACTGAAAAGGGCTTTTGGCATTGCTACAGCTTTATCTGGAGATCTTTGTTATGTAAAGTATTCTGGCCCAGGCATTAATGGCCCACCCATTAACAAAGGTGGGATGAGTTTCTGCTTCTGAGGTGAGTTTCTACTTCAGAGTTTCTACTCTTTTTAGAGGAAATATTCTGCCTTTTTAATATTTCCTAGGATATAACATTTTTCTAGGAGACAGGTGGGTGCTAACTTCCTATATGCCTTTTGGTTTGCTTTTCACAAATTTTTATAGCTTGCCATCTATTTGATTTCTTTTTTTTAACAAATTTTATTCAGTTTTTCACATTAAAAACAAAAATTTCTTTTTAGTGGACAACATATTTCCAGGTCATCACCTTTACATACAAATATGAAAACAATTATCCATTCATATATGCATACTTAATTCTATTATTACTTTTTCCATTCCAAATTTTCAGTAAGGAGAGAAACAAACACATTAATTCTAGCCTCTTTCATTAATCTCAATCGAAACATCTTTTTGTTTCATTTCAATTATTTCAAATATAATCCTTTAATATTTATTTTAAAAATAAAGATAAACAATATGTATTTGCCTCATAATAATGATGATGATGATGATGATGATGATGATGATGATGATGATGATAAAAAGGTTATCAATGTCTCTCCTTGCTTTTAATAGTCTATATTAACTTTTTAATTTAGTTGGTTCTTTCATCTGTCATATTTCCTTTCCATTACACATTCTTTTTATAAATTCTAGATTAATACAAATTTTAACACTAAAGGAAAAAAAAAACAAGTGTAGCTTTCCCCCCTTTTACTGCTTTGAGTGTGACACCTCAATGATTAAAATATACCTTTATTCCCTCATCTTGATTCCCAATAAACCATTATTTTTAAGAAGTTACAATAATAATCATTACATCTTTTCATTTGGATTCCGCAGCATATTTTCCCCCCTTAATTTTTAAGAAAAGTTATCAGTATCTATATTACCCTATTTTCTAAAATTGCAGAAATATTCTTATTACCCCTTCTCACCCTGCAGAATCCCCTTTTTAATTCATCAACCATTATCTCTGAAAAAACAATTTCTTTTCAATGTTTTACTATTTCTGTATTTCTTTATTTCATGCACCTGTTTCTTACTTCTTCTCCTCCCCCTCTTTTCCCCATATCTTTTCTCATTCCAGTTTATATCCCTCTCTTTCTTAAAATTTTCCTTCCCCCTTTTCTGCTGAGTCTTTCTGCCTTTCCAGATTTCACAGGTATTCCCCCTTTTGATTGCCTTCTTAAATCTCAACTTTTTAACCTTCCTTCTTTCCCCACTTCTTTGTAGTGTTCTTTGTGTTAACTGTCTATTTAAAATGTCTTCTCCTTGAGTCAACTCCTCCTCCTCTGAAGCTCTTTCTTCTTGTTCTTCAATCACCATTTCCAGTTTTTCAAACACAGAACAAAGTGATTCGCCTCATTAATATTTTAAAGTTCCATTTTTAATTCCCAAGAGATATCATTATTACACACTCTGGTTTTTTATGATCATTAAAGCCCATGTCACACTGAACCAAAGGATGCAAAGAGGATGTAAAACGGAGAAAAAAGCTTGCCATCCGTTGGAAAACGCGATGTACTCACTGCCTCCATTTTGCTTCCTCTCTATCCATCCAGCATCCGTTTCTTGATGTTTCATCCGCTCCAAAAGTTTTGGGCTGCCCAAAACTTTTGTGCGGAAAATGTATCCAGTTCGTCCATTCTGCATCCGCTAGGCATCCGCTAGGCATCTGTTACGCATCCGTTATGCACCCGCTATATCCGCTAGGCATCCGCTGCGCATCCACGCAACTCGCATCTGCTCGGACGCAGGGAGGAAGCGGAACGGATGCAGAACGGATGCAGCACAGAAACAAAGCGTTTAAAACAGAAAAAACATTCGCAGAGGGGACCTATCTCGAATATTAAGGATGTCTAGAGGATGCCTAGAGGATGCCTAGCGGAAAACCTATATTTCCTATAAAAAGGGGGAGCAACTCATCTGCATCTCACTTTCAGAACAGCAGCCCAGTGGTGAAGACCTCTGCAGCCTTCACCTGACTCTTCCTCTTTCACAGCATCCAGTCATGTCCACCGTGGATTGCAACAAAGTCCTTTTGGCAGCCACCATCGTTCTACAACAGTGCGAAGCCATCTGCAGGCTCTGTGAACTCTACTGCGAGAAGAAAAAGAGTCTGGGTCCGAAGATGGTTCGCCAGAAGAACAGAGGACGGACTGTACAGCAAGCTGATGGTGGAGCTCAGGAACGAAGACACTCGGGCGTTCCAGAACTTCATGAGGATGCCTCCAGCCATGTTTGAGGAAGTTGTGCAGCGGCTGACACCCAGGTTGACCAAGTAGAGCACCAGCTTCCGCCCCAGCCACGAACCTGGGCTCAAAGTGGCACTCACTCTGCGCCACCTGGTGTCCGGGACCACCAACAGGAGCATGCAGTACGGCTGGAGGGTGCCATCCAACACCATCAGCATTGTGGTCAGAGAAGTGGTGCAGGCCATCATCGAAGAAAACAAGGAGGAGCTCCTCCAGTACCCCTCCACTGAAGAAGGATGGAAGAAAGTTGCAGAGCAGTGATATCAGAAGTGGAACTTACCCCACACCGTTGGAGCCATAGATGGCAAGCACGTGGCCTGCAAATCTCCACCCAACTCAGGGACCACTTATTTCAACTCCAAGGCCTTCTTCAGCATCATCCTCTTCGCCATGGTCGATGCTGACTACAAGTTCATGTACATCGATGCTTCAGGCAACGGCTCATCTTCAGATGCCCAGGTATACAATGCCAGTCACCTCAAGGAGGAGCTGGAACGCAACCTCATCGTGGGCTTCCCAGATCCAGAACCCCTGCCCAACGACACACAAGATGTGCCCTACTTCATCGTGGGGGATGACAACTTCTCCCTCAGAACCTACCTCATGAAGCCCTACACCTCCAGACTCCTCACCCGTGAAGAGAGGATCTTCAACTACAGGCTGTCCAGGGCAAGGCGGGTGGTGGAGAACGCCTTTGGCATCCTGGCCAACAGGTTCCAGGTCCTTCTCACCACCATGCAGCATTGCCCAGAGACCGTGAGGAGGATCATGGAAGCTTGCTGCATCCTGCACAATCTCATGCGCACCCGCTACACAGTCTTGCAGAACAGGCTTGTGGACCTCCAACAAGGCAATGGGGACATGGAGCCTGGGGAATGGAGGCAAGGGCAAAACCTGATCGACACTGAGGATGTGCAAGGCCCCAACAGAGCCTCACATGAAGAAAAGAAGCAGCGCAACCTCCTGAAACACTGGTGCAACTCCCCAGCTGGAGCAGTGGAGTGGCAAGACAGGATGGTAGATGCTTAATGGATGCTTCCTTCAGCCTGTCTCATCACACCGATGAGATTGGGCCATGTATGTTTGGTTGGCCTACAATGAACAGGGCGTTTAATAAAGAGTTGTGTTTATGTTGACATGTGTGGATAATTATTACATTATTATTGATAATAAAGGGCCATAGGTGTGGCACCTGGGAGGGTGGACCATACAGTCCCACTATGCTTGCACTGGAGGTTTATCTATCCCACTGCTATCCTAACCCATCCCACAGCTATTACCCATCCCACAGGTATCCTAACCCATCCCAAAGCTATCCTTACCTATCCCACAAGCATGCAAAGGCTTAAACCATTTCTAAAAGTTTCCACCAAGACTTTATTAAAAAAAAGAAATGATGCAAGTGTGTGAATCATAAATAGACTTTATTAACAACAAGCTATAAAACAAAAATGAGTCTCTGGCACTCCTCTTGGTCGCTCAGTCTCAGGGGTGAAGGGTGCAGGTGCTGTGGAGGTGGCTGGTGCTGGAGTGCTTGTCATCAGCACCTCCAGAATCAGAAGCAGCAGAAGCCCCAGCCCCAGAAGAGCGATCCCATGCTGCAGAAGCCCTAGCAGAACCAGAGTGAGGGCCGGGGGCGGGATGGTAGCCCTGTCCCTCTTGCAAGGGCTGGCAGCAGATGGCTGAGGCTTGCTGTGCTTCCGCATGGTTGTGGGGTTGCTGGCTGGCAGGGAGGCTGGCAGGAACCAAGGCTGGCAGGAAGGCTGGCAGGGAGGCAGGCACCAAGGCTGGCAGGAAGGCTGGCATGGAGGCAGGCACCAAGGCTGGCAGGAAGGCTGGCAGGCAGGCACCAAGGCTGGCAGGAAGGCAGGCACCAAGGCTGGCAGGCAGGCAGGCACCAAGGCTGGCAGGCAGACATGAAGCAAGGCTGGCAGGAAGGCAGGCAGCAAGGCTGGCAGGCAGACCGGCTGGCAGCAAGGCTTGCAGGCAGGCTGGCAGGCAGGCTGGCAGGATGGCTGGCAGGGAGGCAGGCACCAAGGCTGGCAGGAAGGCTGGCAGGCAGGCAGGCACCAAGGCTGGCAGGAAGGCAGGCACCAAGGCTGCCAGGCAGACATGAACCAAGGCTGACAGGAAGGCAGGCAGCAAGGCTGGCAGGCAGACCGGCTGGCAGCAAGGCTTGCAGGCAGGCTGGCAGCAAGGCTTGCAGGCAGGCTGGCAGCAAGGCTTGCAGACAGGCTGGCAGCAAGGCTTGCAGGCAGGCTGGCAGCAAGGCTTGCAGACAGGCTGGCAGCAAGGCTTGCAGGCAGACATGCAGGCAGGGCAGGCAAGGCAGCCAATCCGTCTGGAGCAGGTCTTTCTTCTGAATGGCGACCTGCTTCCGAGCTGCTTCCATTATATCCGCGGGGCTGACGCAATGCATCCTCCCCGCATGCACAATTAATGCCAGGCATCCATTAGGCTTCCGCTGTGCATCCGCTGTGCATCCGCTGTATCCGTTCCGCATCCGCTGTGCATCCGCTGTATCCGTTCCGCGTCTGCTTTGCTGAGGCCTCCCGGAAGCCCAGCGGATGTGCCATCCGCTCCCATCCGCTTCCATCCGCTGGGCTTCCGTTCCGCATCCGCTTTGCATCCGCCCTGCGTCCTCCCCGCGTCCGTGTTATCCGCTCTGGTTATGCAAATTTTTTCCCCTTTTGAGAGCGGATAACAACGGAAGGAACATTTTGCTCGTCCATTGTGTCCTTTTTTCATCCGTTGGGCAGTGTGACATAGGCTTTAAGTCCACAAAAACCCCACTTTTACTTTCCTTTTTTCTTCTTTCAATATTCTAAAGTTCTCAATTATACCTCAGGGTCTATACCAAAAACATCAATGAATCCCACAGCCAGTCTTTCCTTGCTTTTTTCTTTATTATGGTTCTGCTTTCACTTTCTAAGATTCTTACTTTGTTTCAATATTTCTTTAGTGTTTAAAGCCCATGTCACACTGCACCAACAGATGGAAAGAGGATGTAAAATGGAGAAAAACACTTGCCATCTGTTGGTTAACGCGATGCATCCGTTCTGTACTCACTGCATACGTTTTTCATACTCTCTATCCGTCCAGCATCCGTCTACTGTGATTTCATCCACTCAAAAAGTTTTGAGCTGCACAAAACTTTTTGAGCAGATGAAGTATCCAATGCGTCTGTTTTACATCCACTACGCATACGGGGAACATCCGTTATACGTCCGTTGTCATCTGTTACGCATCCGCTATATCCGCTAGGCATCCGCTGCGCATCCGCGCAACTCAAATCCGCTCCAACGGAAAATGGACACAGGGACAAAGTGAAACGGACGTGGAACGGACACACAGTGTTACTTACACGGACATAGAAAGGATGTAAGCAGATGCAGCTCGCATATAAAGCATTAAAACGGAAAAAAGGTTCGTATAGGGGACGTATCTCGGATATTTAGGATGTCTGGAGGATGTCTAGAGGATGCAGAAGGATACCTAGCGGAAAACCAATATTTCCTATAAAAAGGGGGAGGAAATCACCTGGATCTCACTTTCAGTCCAGCAGCCCTGGTGTGCAGACCTCTTCAGCCTTCATCTTGCTCTTGCTCTTCCACAGCATCCAGTCATCTCCACCATGGATCATCACGCACTCCTTTTGGTAGCCGCCATCATTCTACAACAGTGCGAAGCCCTCTACAGGCTCTTTCACCTGTTCTATGCAAGGAGAAGGAGGCGTCCAAGAAGTGTGTGGGTCTGAAGATGGATCACGAGAAGATCTGAGTACGGACTGTATGACAAGCTGATGGTGGAGCTGAGGAATGAACACTTCATGAGGATGCCACCAGCCATGTTTGACGAAGTTGTGCAGTGCCTGACACCCAGGTTGACCAAGGCAAACACCAACTTCCGGCCCAGCGTGGAACCTGGGCTCAAGATGGCACTGACTCTGCGCCACCTGGCCTCCGGGACCATGCAGTACACCTGGAGGGTGCCACACAACACCATCAGCATTGTGGTCAGAGAAGTGGTGCAGGCCATCATCGAAGAATACCCGGAGGAGGTCCTCCAGTGCCCTCCACTGAAGAAGGTTGGAAGAAAATTGCACAGCAGTGGTATCAGAAGTGGAACTTACCCCACACCGTTGGAGCCATAGATGGGAAGCACATGGCCTGCAAAGCTCCAGCCAACCCAGGGTCCACTTATTTCAACTACAAGGGCTTCTTCAGCATCATCCTCATTGCTATGGTTGATGCTGACCACAAGTTCATGTACATCGATGCTTCAGGCAACGGGTCAGCTTCAGATGCCCAGATATACAATGCCAGTCACCTCAAGGAGGAGCTGGAAGGCAACCTCATCATGGGCTTCCCAGATCCAGACCCACTGCCCACGACACACAAGATGTGCCTTCTCCCTCAGAACCTATCTCATGAAGCCCTACACTTCCAGATACCTCACCTGTGAAGAGAGGATCTTCAACTACAGGCTGTCCAGGGCAAGGCGGGTGGTGGAGAACGCCTTTGGCATCCTGGCCAACAGGTTCCAGGTACTTCTCACCACCATGCAGCATCGCCCAGAGACCGTGAGGAGGATCGTGGAAGCTTGCTGCATCCTGCACAATCTCATGCACACCCGCTACCCAGTCTTGCAGAACAGGCTCGTGGACCTCCAGCAAGGCAATGGGGACATGGAGCCTGGGGAATGGAGGCAAGGGCGAAACCTAATAGACACTGTGGATGTGCAAGGCCCCAACAGAGCTTCATGTGAAGGGAAGAAGCAGCGCAACCTCCTGAAACACTGGTGCAACTCCCCAGCTGGAGCAGTGGAGTGGCAAGACAGGATGGTAGATGCTTAATGGATGCTTCCTTCATTCGGTCTCATCACACCGATGAGATTGTGCCATGTATGTTGAATGGCCCTACAATGAACAGGGCATTTAATAAAGAGTTGTGTTTATGTTGACATGTGAATCAATGATTACATTATTATTGATAATAAAGGGCCATAGGTGTGGCACCTGGGAGGATTGGCCATACAGTCCCACTATGCTTGCACTGGAGGTTTATCTATCCCATAGCTATTACCCATTCCACAGGTATCTCTGCCCATCCCACTGCTATCTTAACCCATCCCACAGCTATTACCCATCCAACAGGTATCCCTGCCCATCCCACTTCTATCTTAACCCATCCCACAAGCATGCAACGGCTTAAACCATTTCTAAAAGTTTCCACCAAGAATTTATTTAATAAAAGAACTGAACCAAGTGTGTGAAGCAAAGATAAACTTTATTAATAACAAATTGTGAAAACAAAATGACCCAAGTAAAGTTTCCCAAGCAAAGATAAAGTCAACAGGTAGCAACCCAGTCTCTGGCACTCTTCTCAGTCACTCTGAGGCATGCCCATAGTCTCAGGGGTGAAGGGTCCAGGTGCTGTGGAGGTGGCTGCTGCTGGAGTGCTGGTCTGAGGTGCCATTGGGGTGCCTGTCCCCGAGAGGACAACAGGGGACGGTGTGTGGAGGAAGCTCTCAGAGAGCTGGCTCAGTCCTGTGATGTTGAGAGCCCCTTCCTCCATGACATGGGGTTTCAGTCCCAAGACCGATGACAGATGTCCTGAGGCCGGGCTTAGCTGAGGGTGGAGGAAGGAGGAGTGTAGTGGGGCTGTCTGGTCTGCAGGTGAGCGAGGCGAGGCGTCGGTGGCATCTGTGTCGTGGGTGGCATCGGTGTCGTGGGTGGCATCGGTGTCGTGGGTGGCATCCATGGCATTTGATGAACCTGTGGCTGGACTGGGAAGGGCTGCCTGTGCTGCTGGAACTCCTGGTAGCCATAGCCTTGGTAGGTGAGGGCCTGTGGAAAGCCTTGGAAGGGCTGTGACATCACCTGGGGTGGAGGAACAGACCTGGACTGGGTTGGAGCAGGTTCAGCTGGGCCTGGAGGGTGGTGCAGAAGACCTGTGATCCTCTCCTTGATCACCTGGTACTGGGGTTCCGCCATGTCCGTGAGTGTCTGGTTCACATAGGTGAGGAAGGGCTTGCGGTTGGAGGATGAGGAGTCGGTGTGTACCAGCTGAGAGAGGAGATCTACGCTGCTTTTGATGGTGTCCCTGATCTCCAGCAGGACAGTGTGGCTCTGCCCCTCTGGTCTGGCTCTCTGCCTGCTTTCTGTGGAGATGGAGCTGGGGTGGATGTGGGTTGGTCTCTCGTGGAAGTGCCCTCTCCTTGCTCCCACTGCGTCAGGAGGTCCTCCACATGCTCCGCCATGGGGAGTGCATCTGTCGGGGGGGTCTCCGTCGTGGGACGCTCCAGAGATACCTGCCTGGACACAGGAGCTGACTCTTGGCCAGAAGAGGACTGGGTCTCTGTGGGCTGCCTGAGAGAGAGGGTTGTCAGAGGGGCTGCTCCTCGGTGGGGACCTCACCCTCCAAGAAGCTGCACTTGGCCATCACGTAGGTCTCCCGTTCGGTGAGCTTGACCGTGGCCTGGCCAGATTTCGTGAGGTGCAGCTTCCCGTACCAGGTGTTCATGTGCTTCCACCAGCTGAGGAGGACCTCCGAAGTGTACCCAGGCTCTCTGCCTTCTCTCTCCAAGCAGCCTGCTTCCTCTTGGTGTCTCGATAGAGCCTGTGTCCCTTCCGCCATCGATACTCGTTCTCCCTCAGCCATTCAAGCACCTCATCCTCATGTTCCTCTTCGATGGAGTATTGCCTCCTCTCCCGTTCTCGCGTAGGCCTATTCCTCCCTCTGGCAGGGCCATCTGGGCCCTCATCAGAGGGGCTTCGAGGTTCTAGGGGCTGCTCCACCACACCAGCAGCAGCAGCAACAACAACAACAGTAGCAGCAAAATCAGGACCAGCAGGACCAGGATCAGCAGCAGCAGAGTAAGCACCAGCAGCACCAGCAGGATCAGGAGCACCAGCAGGAGCAGCAGGACCAGGAGCAGCGCCTGCAGAGTAAGCACCAGCAGAAGCACCAGCACCAGGAGCAGCGCCAGCAGAGTAAGTACCAGCAGAAGCACCAGCACCAGGAGCAGCGCCAGCAGAATAAGTACCAGCAGAAGCCCCAGCACCAGGACCAGCGCCAGCAGAGTAAGCCCCAGCAGAAGCCCCAGCACCAGGACCAGCGCCAGCAGAGCAAGCACCAGCAGAAGCACCAGCACCAGGAGCAACGCCAGTAGAAGACCCAGCACCAGAAGAGTCAGCCCAAGTAGCAGAAGCCCCAGTAGAAGCAGAGTCAGGGCCAGGGAGTGGGATGGTGGCCCTGTCCTTCTTGCCAGGACTGGCAGCAGATGGCACAGGCTTCCTCTTCTTCCTCATGGTTGTTGGCTAGAGATGTGTCTGGCAGCAGGTCTTTCCTCTGAATGGTGACCTGCTTGCGAGCTGCATCCCTTTATATCCGCGGGGCTGACGCAATGCATCCTCTCCGCATGCGCAGTGAACACTTTGCATCCGCTAGGCATCCGCTAGGCATCCGCTAGGCATCCACTCTGCATCCGTTCCTTCTGCTGCGCGTCTGCTTCACTGTGCTCCCCCGGAAGCCCTGCGGATGTGCCATCTGCTTCCATCCACTAGGCTTCCATGGAGCATCCACTTTAAATCCTTGCTACGTCCTCTCCCCGTCCATTCCTTTCCGTTGTTGTCCGCTCTGTTTATGCAAATTTGGGGGCACTTTTGAGAGCGGATAACAATGGATGGAAAATTTTCTCATTCACTGTGTCCTTTTTACATACGTTTTGCATCCGTCGGCCTATGTGACAGGCCCTTTAAGTTCATCTAGATCTCCTCTTTTGTCCTTTCCATGTAACAGTCATTGAATTGTGATCTGTCCAAGTACTTGTTTCTATTTCGATTTCTTGTATGTTAGAAAGTAATTCTGTTGACAGAATCTTATCTATTCTACACCAAGATGTGTGTCTATTTTAATAAAAAGTATATTATTTATTTTCCATGTTTCTCTCTCTCCATGCATCTTTTAAGTTTATTTCCTCTGTCATTCGAAAGAAGGATTTTGACAATGTCTTTCTAGTTTTCTTTTTGTTTTCTGTGTTTTATAGTCCAATTTATTGTTAATTATTCAATGAAAATCTCCCATTATACAAATATTAACATAGTCAAGTTCAATTATTTTCATATGTAATTTCCTGTAAAATTCTTCTTGATTCTCATTTGGAGTATAAATTGCTATTAGGAGTGCTTTTACATTATTGTCCATTATCTCCACCTTCAAAATCCTTCCATCATCATCTGTATAAATTTGTTCCGCAGGGATTATATCTCTAATGTATAAGACCACACTTATTTTTTTACATTGTGTCAGTGAAGTAAATAATTTCCCTAATTTTTGTTGCTTCAGTATATGTTCATGTTGTTTCTTAATATGTACTTCTTGTAGGCAGATTATATCAAACTTTAATTTTTCTATTTTATGGAATACTTTTCTTCTTTTAGTGGCTAAATTAAATGCATTTATATTAATCATACTCAGTTGTCTCTCATCCATTTTAGATTTTATAAGAAGGATTTGTTGCTCTAGTAGATCTTGGTTCTTGTTGCTTTCTGGGTACATCATCTACTGCTCCTTCTTCTTTTTCAGTTGTTATTATACACTCCTCTTGAAATTAGATTAGCAATTCTTCTTTTCTTGTATCTTCCTCTTTTCCTCTCAAATATTGTAGATAGAATAGCTCAGCTTTTTCAACTGTATCAATTCTGTGCCTTTGTTCCTGCGAGGTGAACATGAGACCTTCTGGTATGAACTATCTGTAATTTACTCCTCTCTTAAGTAACTCTTTAGTCAGGAATAAATATTCTCTTCTCATCTCTCTCACTCTTCTCAGTATTTGTTTCAGCACCACAATTTCTTTGTCTTTATACTTTAGTGTTTTCTCTCTTGCTACCTGGAGTATCTGTGTTTTAATAGTTTTCTTTGTAAATCTAATGTGCACTTCTCTTGGTAGTTTATTTCTCATTGCATATCTTGTGTACACATGGAACACTTCATCCATTCCATCCATCATCTTCTCTTTAGTTATCTCTAGCCCTTCTGCCAGAATTTCTGTCATTATTTCAGCAAGATTTTCACCCTTTTCTTCTTCTGTGTTTTGGAATCTCAAATAAAATTCTGACCTGTCTATTTCCCATCCCAAGGATCTACTCCTGTCTCTTTCAACTTCACTCAACCGAGTATCAATATCTCTAATTTTCTTGTCTCTTTGTACATCTTGTTTTTCTATTTTCTTGAATGTCCTCATAGTTCATCATCATCTGTTGGATATTCTCAACTTTCTCATCTGTCTTTTCTGTTCTTTGCTCAATGTTCTCCATTCTCCTTTCAATGTTGTCTAGTTTTGCTTGTATATTTTGGATTCCTTGCATAATCATCTGTAGTGTCACTTCCTTCTCCTTCTCCTGTTGCAACATCATCTGTATTGATCATTGTCCTCCAGATGGTGAGGAAGTAGATGTTGATGTTGAAGAAGCTGAAGCTGCTATTTTTCTACTCATCTTGTAATACTTGATAAAATAGAAGAAATAAGAGACAAGGGCAGACAACTGCCACCCCAATAAAAAATAGAAAGAGAAAAAGGAAAAAAGGAAAAAAGGAAGAATCTTCAGGCACTTGTATACCTTAATTCAATTGGTTCCAATTATATAAAAGAGAGAAAAGAAAAATATAAAAAGGGGAGGGGGTGAAAAAATAGAAAAAAATAAAGAAAAATAAATTGAAAAAATAGAATTCTGTGTGTTCCCCTTAAAAACATAGGCCAAAAAGAAAAAAAAAGAAGAGGGGGAAGAATATATTTTATTTCCTGGATCAAAAGGCTAAAGTTCAAACATAAAAATCCAGCTGGAGGGGAAGTAAAAAAAAAAAAGAATGACAAACAATCCTGACTGGGAGCAAATCACTGCCACTAAATTGTCCAAGGCTCTATAATTAATCAAATCAGAATTTAGAGTTCTATTTTCAAGGTCATTTCAATCTTCTTTCTTTCAACTTCAACTCCAGACTCCAGCTATCAATAGTTTCACAGAAGAGCACCTGTATGAACTATCTACCATGCTCATCCCACTATCTTTACAGTGAAAGACTCAGAGTCCATGAATGTAACATAAATGCATAAACAAGTAAAAGAAGAAAAAAACAATGTATTCAAGCCTCTAGATGGCAGTGCTACTTATTTCCCTTCACTTTCATTTCCCCTCATATATCCAAAGCCAGGAATAGATGAAAAAAAAAGTAAAGTCTTTAAAAGAAGAAAAAGGTGACCCTCACACAAAAAAGCTAAAAAAAGAAGAGTGCTAGTCAAAAGAGACTTTAAAAGAGGTTATATAAAAGGAAAAAATTAAGTAAAAAGACCAGTCCAGTTTAAAATTGTGAAGTTTTAACCAAATTCCAAGTTCCAATAAAAAGGGGGAAAAACCCTTCAGTTTAAATTTAGCGTAATCTTGTCGCTCGACCTCTTTTATCTTCACTTTTAATTTCACTTTGAGTCTTTTAGGGTGTTCTGTCCAAAGAATAATAAGTAGAAATTGATCTCACCAAGCTGAAACACTTTCTTCCCAATCTCTTCCCTTCTGGAGCTGTCCCAGCTTCAGCAGCTTGAATGGCAAAAAGGGCTTCTCCTGGATCTACCAGGGACTTTGCGGTGTCCCAGTGATTGACAGGATGTGCCCTTCTCTATCACCATCTCTATGGGATGGTTTAGATCTGGTGGGACTGTCCAACAGCGGGGATATTGACGGAGATCTTGGAGCCTCAAGATTGCACATCGTACCACCACGACACCAACTCTGCCCTCCTGAACCAGTGTATTGTTTGTCACCCTTTCAGTCATTGTAAAGGTACTAGAGGAAGAAGAAGCTAAACTATGTGACATAAAGTATATGTTAAAACCCCTTTTCAAACAACTTTTTGCCCACTTGAAGGGAATCCTGATGCATTTCCATAAAATATTGATACTTTGCGGAAGAAGTGAAAAAAGTAAAGGCCACTTGCCCGAAATGATGATTCTGGAGAAAAATAAATTATTTTCTGGAAATATAGGTAAGCAGCTTTTTAGTGATTAATTTTAATCCATCAAGTAATTTGAAGTCTTTCTGACAGATCCTTGTGCTCCCCTTCCATGGCTTTTTGGGTGGGTGGGGACTTTCTGTATCTGCAACTTGAACCATATTTTATTTTATTTGTGTGTCCAATCACATTTGGTCAATAAAGAATTCTATTCTATTCTATTCTATTCTATTCTATTCTATTCTATTCTATTCTATTC
>BLBF01000052.1:2264602-2274999 GCA_015471245.1 Laticauda colubrina
CGGAAGTATATATGAGAGTAGATGTTTTTAATGTTTTGTATGTTTGTTTGTTTGTAGAAAATTAATAAAAACTTTAAAAAAAAAAAAAAAAGATTGCTCTGTTCCCAAGCACCCTATTTGCATGCAAATGCCCCACTTGCATGCAGGCAAACTTCATAGGATAATGGGGTCTCGTTCCTCATTCCTCCCCTGGCACAGCGAGCTGTGACAGGCTGGTCATGGGTAGGAGGACTTTGCTCAATTGAAGGCTTTTTTCATGCCCTCAAAACAGTAAGGCTGGCACATGCGAAGGCCTCTTCCTCAGTGCAAAGATCCTCCAGCAGCTGCGCTTGTAACACCCAAGTTCCATCTCCTTCCTTCTTTTCCTCCTCCTGTTCCTGCTCCTTCTACTATGTCTGCTTCTGCTTCCTCCCCCTCTTCCTGGTCCTGTTTCCTCTTCCTCCTGCTTCTACTTCTTCCTTCTCTTCTTCCCTACTCTCCTCCTTTCCCTCTCCTGGCATACCAACTGGGCTTATGTTCCCTTTGTGCACCTCTCCAAGTTTGCAAGACAATCACTCAGCAACCCATCTTGCAACCAGAGGCTCCTCCAAAGCCTTGTTGGAGAGGGACACCCCAAGGTAAGTGTGTGTGTCTTTTTCTCAGAGCGCAAATAGGAACAGGGAGAAGCTACCTTTCACCTTAAGCACTGTGTTTCCAAGGGAATCTCTCTCGTTAGCATTTTTCAAGACAGCTGGGCTTCGTTGCACGTCAACTGGAGTTTTTTGTTTTTGTTTTGATGCTTGAGGATGCCTCATGTGTTTTAGCAGCATCCTGATTGATTTTTGTGGTTTGGTTTGATGTGTGTGTTTCTGTGTATATGTCTGTGTGAGCTTAAAGGGCTTCCACTGCTTGGTCCAATCCTTTTCAAGCTGAGGTGACTGCATGCTTCGAGTTTGTTTGCAAAGAGGCATTGTGCTATGCCGAGTTGGTTTGATCTCTCTTGGGTTTTTTAATTGTTTTCTCAGCACTTCCTGTCAGCCTGCCAGAGCTTGCTACACCAGGGGAGGAATGAGACCCCGTTGTCCCATGGAGCCTGCCTGCGTGCAAGTGAATGGGGTGCTTGGAAATGGAGCAATCTTTGAGGGCAATCCTACTGCTGAGCCTACGCTTTCTTCAGCTCAGATGGAGATGGGCACCCAGGCCGCTGACAACAGTGAAACAAGCCACTTGAGCAGCCATGGTTCCCCCCAACCATTCAGCCCAACCTGACCTCACTAGCTGGCTGGCTCAAACCCTCACTGCTCTTCCCTCCTCCTCCCTGCTCAAGTGGTAGTGGGCTCCCACAACATGGTGAGCTCTGGTGGGTTGGATGTGGGTGCGAGGGCTTCGCTCAATTAAAGGCTTTGATCCTGCTCTCAAATGGTAAGGTCGACATATGTGAGCAAACAGCCCACCTGGGCCACAGACGGCATTGGTTCCTGCATTCAGGCCTTCCATCTGACCTGCATGGCTGTCCTGGAGCCAGTAAGAGACAGTCCTGGTGTCTTGGCCCTGCCCCTTGGGCATGCACCCAGGAGGCAGCAAGTTCACAAATGCTGGCATTCAGAACTTAGCGCTCACAACCTAGCCTACCGGGCAAGACGGTCTACAGGGATGCCAGGCCCCATGCATGCTCACCACTTCTGGGTGCAAGGAGGTGGAGTGGTGGAAGCCTCCAGCTGGCTCCAGGGTAGCACTGCAGATCTAAAGGTGGCCGAGTACCAGCCCATATGGCCATTGCTATATTGTAGATCAGTGCCTGGTCAGCCTGGGCAAGGCTGCCACAGGCCAGTCTTTTGCTATTTCCAAGGCTGCCCCGCAGGCCAGATCTAACCACCTTATGGGCCAGATCTGGGCCATGGACTTTGAGTTTGATACCCCTGGTTTAGAGAGAATGATTTTTGGAATGATGGTGTTGAATGCAGAGCTGAAGTCTACAAATAAGTCACTGGTAATTCAAGATGATGTAAGATATAACGGAATGTCATATTTAATGCATATTTAATGGAGTGTCATATTTAATGCCGATCTATTTGCATGGTAGGCAAACTGCAAGGGATCTAGCAGCAGATCCATTATGGCTTTCAAGTGGGCCCGCACTAACCTTTCAAAATAAAGATATTAAAGCAACTGGTCTGTAGTCATTGAGTTCTTTATTGGACGGTTTCTTGGGCACCGGAATGATAGTAGAGCATTTGAAGCAAGAAGGGACATAACACATCTCTACTAATTTATTAAAGATCGGGGTGAACATGGGGGCCAGTTTATCGGGACAGACTTTCAAGCAAGAGAGAGCTATTCTGTTTTGGCCTGGTGCTTATCCAGGCTTTTGTCTATGAAATACACTTCCACATCTTTTTCAATGTTCAATTTTGAAAGTCCAATGTTCAAGCTGATGGCAATCCTTTTGAATTGCAATTATTTTGTTGGAAGATATTAACCAATCCCTTAAGGCTAGGTCACACTGGCCGACGGATGCAAAATGTATGTAAAAAGGACACAGCGGATGAGCAAATTTTCCATCCGTTGTTAACCGCTCTCAAAAGTGCCCCAAATTTGCATAAACAGAGTGGACAACAACGGAAAGGAACGGATGTGGGGAGGATGTAGCGGGGATGTAAAGCGGATGTTCGTAGGAAGCCTAGCGGATGGAAGCAGATGGAAGCAGATGACACATCCGCAGGGCTTCCGGGGGAGAACAGCGAAACGGATGCGTAGCGGAAGGAGCAGATGCGTAGCGGATGACGCGGATGCATCACGGACGCCTATAGGATGCCTAGCGGATGCCTAGTGGATGCAAAGCGTTCACTGCGCATGTGGGGAGGATGCATTGCGTAAGCTCCGCAGATATAAAAGGATGCAGCTCACAAGCAGTCACCATTCAGAGGAAAGACCTGCTGCCAGAGACATCTTGAGAGAACACCATGGGAAAGAAGAGGAAGCCTGTGCCTATCCTGCCAGCCCTGGCAAGAAGGACAGAACCACCATCCCACCCCTGGCACTGACTCTGAAGCTGCTGCTGCTTCTGCTGCTGCTGCTGGTGCTCCTGGTGTTGCTGCTGCTGGTGCTTCTCCTGCTGGTGCTGCTGGTGCTTCTCCTGCTGGTGCTGCTGGTGCTTCTCCTGCTGCTGCTGGTGCTTCTCCTGCTGCTGCTGCTGCTGCTGGCGGTGGTGGTGCTGCTGCTGTGATGGACCAGCCCCAAGGCCCTCAAAGCCCTGCTGCTGAAGGCCCTGAAGCCCATGCCAGAGGCAAGGCAAGGAGAAGGGGGAGAGGAAACAGTACTCCATTTCCGAAGACCATGAGGAGGAGGTGCTGGAATGGCTGAGGGAGAACGAGTACCTGTGGAAGAAGGGCCACAGGCTCTATCGCAACACCAAGAGGAAGCAGGCAGCATGGAGAGAGAAGGCGGAGAGCCTGGGCTACACTTCAGATGGACTCCTTGGGTGGTGGAAGCATATGCACACCTGGTATGGCAAGCTGCACCTGAAGAGATCCGGGCAGGCCACTGTCAAGCTAACTGACCGGGAGACCTAGGTGCAGCTTCCTGGAGGGTGAGATCCACCACCGAGGAGCAGCCCCTCTGTCAACCCTCTCCCTCAGACAGCCCACAGAGAGCCACTCCTCTTCCAGCCAGGAGACAGCTACCGTGTCCAGGCAGATGTCTTTGGAGGGCCCCATGACAGAGACCCCCCCGACAGCTGCACTCCTCATGCCAGAGGATGTGGAGGATCCCCTGTCTCAGATGGAGCAAGAAGAAGCAGCCACCAGAGACCAACCCACCCCCACCCCCAGCTCCACTTCCACAGAAAGCAGGCAGAGAGGCAGACCAGAGGGACAAAGCCACACTGTCCTCTTGGAGATCAGGGACACAATCAAAGCCAGCACAGATCTCCTCTCCCAGCTGGTCCACTTCGACATACCATCCTCTAACCGCAAGCCCTTCATCATGTACATGAGCCAGAACCTCATGGACATGCCCGAGGCCCAGGACCAGGCAATGAAGAAGAGGATCACAGCTTTTCTGCACCACCCTCCAGGCCCAGCTGAACCTGCTCCTACCCACTCCAGGTCTGCTCCTCCACCCCAGGCAATGTCACAGCCCTTCCACGGATTTCAGCAACCCCTTGCCTACCACTACCAGGACTTCCCACAGCAGAGGCAGCCCTTCCCAGTCCAGACCCAGGTTCCTCGGACACCACAGACGCCACAGACGCCTCCCCTGACCCAGCTGCAGACCAGACAGCTCCACCACACTCCTCCTTCCTCCACCCCACAGCCAAGCCCTTCCTCAGAACATCTGTCATCAGTCTTGGGCCTCACATCCCAGGTCTTTGAGAAAGGGCCTCTCAACCTCACGGGACTGAGTCAGCTCTCTGAGAGCTTCCTGCACACACCATCTCCTGTTGTACTCTCGGGCCCAGGCACCCCAATGGCGCCTCAGACCAGCACTCCAGCAACAGCCACCTCCACAGTCCCTGGCCCCTTTACATCTGAGACCATGGGCATGCCTCAGAGTGACTGAGATGAGTGCCAGAGACTGAGTTGTTACCTGTTTACTTTATCTTTGCTTGAGACACTTTACTTGGGTCATTTTGCTTTTTAATAAAGTCATACAGTTTGTTATTAATAAAGGTTATCTTTGCTTCACACACTGGGTTCATTTTTTTTTACTTAATAAAGTGTTGGGGAAAACTTTGAAAAAAGGGTTAAGCCTTTGCATGCTTGTGGGATTGGTAAGGATAGCTGTGGGATGGACAGCTGTGGGATGGGTAATGATAGCTGTGGGATTGGTAAGGATAGCTGTGGGATAAGGATAGTTGTGGGATGGGTAAGAATAGTTGTGGGATAGATAAACCTCCAGTGCAAGCATAGTGGGACTGTATAGTCCACCCTCCCAGCTGCCACACATATGGCCCTTTATTATCAATAACAATTTAATCATTGATCAACACATTTCAACATAAACAAAACTCTTTATTAATGCCCTGTTCATTGTAAGGCCACTCAACATACATGACACAATGTCATCAGTGTGATGAGACAGGCTGAAGGAAGCATCCATTAAGCATCTACCATCCTGTCTTGCCACTCCATTTCTCCAGCTGGGGAGTTGCACCAGTGTTTCAGGAGGTTGCGCTGTTTCTTCCCTTCACGTGAAGCTCTGTTGGGGCCTTGCATATCCACAGTGTCTATCAGGTTTTGTCCTTGCCTCCATTCACCAGGCTCCATGTCCCCATTGCCTTGTTGATGGTCCACAAGCCTGTTCTGCAACACTGGGTAGCGGGTGCGCATGAGATTGTGCAGGATGCAGCAAGCTTCCACGATGCTCCTCACAGTCTGTGGGCAATGCTGTATGGTGGTGAGAAGTACCTGGAACCTGTTGGCCAGGATGCCAAAGGCATTCTCCACCACCCGCCTTGCCCTGGACAGCCTGTAGTTGAAGATCCTCTCTTCACAGGTGAGGTATCTGGAAGTGTAGGGCTTCATGAGGTAGGTTCTGAAGGAGAAGGCGTCATCACCCACAATAAAGTAGGGCACATCTTGTGTGTTGTTGGGTAGGGGTTCTGGACCTGGGAAACCCATGATGAGGTTGCATTCCAGCCCATCCTTGAGGTCACTGGCATTGTATATCTGGGCATCTGAAGCTGACCCGTTGCCTGAAGCATCGATGTACATAGGTGTATATGCACCCATCTATGGCTCCAACGGTGTGGGTAAAGTTCCACCTCTGATACCACTGCTCTGCCACTTTCCTCCAGCCTTCTTCAGTGGTGGGGCACTGGAGGAGCTCCTCCACGTATTCTTTGATGATGGCCTGCACCATTTCTCTGACCACAATGCTGATGGTGTTGTGTGGCACTCTCCAGGCATACTGCATGTTTCTGTATGTGGTCCCAGAGGCCAGGTGGCGCAGAGTGAGTGCCACTTTCAGTCCAGGGTCCAGGCTGGGACGGAAGTTGGTGCTTGGCTTGGTCAACCTGGGTCTCAGATGCTCCACAACTTCGTCAAACATGGCTGGTGGCATCCTCATGAAGTGCTGGAATGCACGAGGGTCTTCATTCCTCAGCTCCACCATCAGCTTGTCATAGAGTCCAAACTCCGCTCTTCTCCCAATCCATCTTCAGACCCAGACAGCTCTTGGACATCTCCTTCTCCTTGCATAGAAAAGGTGAAACAGTCTGAAGAGGGCTTGGTTCTGGTGTTGAATGATGGCGGCTACCAAAAGGAGTGTGTGATGATTCATGGTGGACATCAATGGATGACGTGGAAGAGCAAGACCAAGGGTGAAGAGGTCTGCACACCAGGGCTGCTGGACTGATAGTGAGATCCAGGTGATTTCCTCCCCCTTTTTATCGGAAATATTGATTTTCCTCTAGGTGTCCTTCCACATACTCTAGGCATCCTCCAGACATCCTAAATATCCGAGATACGTCCCATATACAAACCTTTTGTCCGTTTTAATGCTTTATATCTGAGCTGCATCCGCTTTCATCCTTTGTATGTCTGTGCTACTAACGCTGTGTGGATGTTCCGCGTACCTTTTGTTTCCTCCCTCTTTCCGTTTTCAGCTGCAGCGGATGTAAGTTGCGCGGATGGCCAGAGGATGCTGAGAGGATATGGTGGACGTGTAACAGATGACAACAGATGTAGAACGTTTGTTGCCCGTATGTGTCGCGGATGTAGATTGTATGTGGCGGAAAGTTCCTCCGCTCAAAAAGTTTAGTGCAGCTCAAAACTTTTTGAGCGGATGAAATAGCAGTAGATGGATGCTCGACGGATAGAGCGTATGAAAGACGTACGCAGTGAGTACACAACGGATGCATCGCGTTTTCAAATGGATGGCAAGCTTTTTTGTCCGTTTTACATCCTCTTTGCATCCATTGATGCAGTGTGACATGGGCTTAAGATTGTTATTACTTGCATTCTTTCCATTCCAGTCTTCAGGCCATTTAGAAAGATACTGTGCGTCTGGGTCAAGAATGGAAAGACTTTAATCCAGGATAATGGAAAACCTTTTATGAGCTGTCTTTGTATGCAGTCACTTAACCACATGCAGATCCACCAAGGCCATGGTATTGCCAAGACCACATTTATTTATTTATTTATTTTTGTCAATTGCTCACAAGATAATAGGTATAAGTAAAAACATAGTTATGAATACATGGATACATATAAGAAAAATAAAAAATAAAAAGTAAAAGAAACAATAGGACAGGGACGGTAGATACGTTGGTGCGCTTTTGCATGCCCCCTACAGACCTCTTAGGAAAGGGGTGAGGTTAATAGTAGACATTCCAAGGTTAAAGTTTTTGGGGTTTGGGGAAGAAACCAGAGTCAGGTAGAGTATTCCAGACATTGACCACTCTGTTGCTGAAGTCATATTTCCTGCAATCAAGTTTGGTGCGATTAACCTTGAGTTTGTATCTATTGTTTGCTCTTGTATTGTTTTGGTTGAAGCTGAAGTATTCATTGATAGATAGGACATTGCAATGTATGATTTTATATACTATACTTAGATCAGACTGAAGGCGGTGTAGTTCTAGGTTTTCTCGGTCTAGAATTCTGCAACGAGGTAACGTATTCTGCAATGAGTAGAGGAGTGGAGGATTCTTCATGTGAAATATTTCTGGACTTTCTCAACTGCATTAATATCAGATACATAATGTGGGTTCCAGACTGATGATCTGCATTCGAGTTTTGGTCTAGCAAATGTTTTGTATGTTCTAGTTATTAGAGTCATATTACCAGAGAAAAAGCTACGTAACATTAGGTTAACAACTCTTAATGCCTTTTGGGCTATGTAGTTACAGTGGGCTCTAGCACTTAGGTCATTAGAGATGAGTACTCCAAGATCCTTTACAGAGTTTGGATCATCAGCAAGGTCTTGACTGTTCAGCCTGTATTTTATTTTCTGATTTTTTTTTTTGCCAATATGTAGGACAGAGCATTTATTTGTTGAGATTTGAAGTTGCCATTTGTTTGACCATTCTGATACATAGTCAAGATCTTTTTGGAGGATAGCAGTATTGTCTGTGGTATTGAACAGCTTTACATCATCAGCAAAGAGAATGCAGTTGCTCTTAATTTGATCACAGAGGTCATTTATGTAGAGTATGAAGAGAGTTGATCCTAAAGCACTGCCTTGGGGGACATCACTATTGACAGGTGTAGAATTTGATAGGGCACTCCCAATTTTGACCATTTGTTGTCTGTTTGACAGGAATGCTTCTATCCAGTTATGCAGTTGTCTAGAGATATGTCCATATGCTTTGAGGTTCGGCTATGGCAGTGGATAGCTTTTTTAAGAAGTAGGCACATATTCCATCTGGTCCAATATATAGAGATTGTTTTTGATCGTGTAGTGCTTTTTCAACATTGTCTTATGTAAAATCGATATGTATTAGATCATTGTAGTTATCTGTGGTTCGACGAGGAAATTCTGGGCATGATCCATTGCTGTTTATAAATACTGAGCCAAAGAATGTTTTAAATGATTTATCCATCTTGTATGAAAGAACACTATGAGAGACATTGCAAAAGTATTTTTACTGAGATCAACGTAACCTACATCTATGGTCTTGCCTCCTCAATTAGTTACTGCCTCTGAAATATATGAAATTAGCTTGCTATTTTTGTTTTTTACCAATATGGTCATTCATTATAAATTTCTTTCTTAAGTGCTTGCAGACATGCTGCTTTTATCTTTAAATATCTGATATTTAAAATATCTATCTGATACTGCTATTATCTTTCCCAATGCAGATGATATAGTAGTTTTTCATGTCCACGCTGCTCCCTTTTTGAATATTGGGATTAAGTTGCCCTTCCTCAGTTTTCTAAAACTTCATCCATTTTTAAGTCTTTCACGCAGTAGTTCTGGGAATAGTTCAATAAACTCGGCATCCAGCTTCTTAGATGGTCATGTGGAGGGGACAGCCATTCATGATCTTCAATCACTATGGAGATGCTTGTGGGAGGCCTGAGCATGATTTAATTTAAGGAAGTGCTAATTATTCTGAAACCATTGGAGGAATTGAGAGTCTTGGAAGGACAATGGGCTGGGAGGTATGCAGATGAAATTGAGGTTGGCAGCCATTTAAAGAAGTGATAGGAAATGGCAACTATTGGTTGGATTAATTATCCTTTCCCTGTTATTTCCAAAGATATTAGATTATTTATTTTTTCAGGTGTTATTATTATAAAATACATAGAAATAAATAAATTGGTCCTAACACATCTGCTTTTGGGAAACAGAAGATGGGAAAGAAAAGAGTGGCAATTATTGGAGCTGGTTCCAGTGGACTCTGTAATATCAAATGCTGCTTGGAAGAAGGTCTGGAGCCTGTATGCTTTGAAAGCAGTGATGATATTGGGGGTTCAAGGTAAGTGCAAATGCTCCATAACATTGAAGCTTTACTTCCAAGGAATTGTTGTCAATTCTCTCAACCTTCAGCACTGTTTCATGGAGACACTTGGTCTTTATTTATCATAGTTAGAAATATGAAAAATATATTTTTACCTCAAAAGCATCCTGAAGATCATAGAAATATGCATAAGTCAGAATGAAGAGAAGAAAAAGATGCAGCTAATTTTGTCTAAATTTACAGCTTTCCATGAAAACCATTTTGGAGTGCAGCTTACAGAATAGGCAGATGATTTTCTGTGCATAAGAGGGCTGGATACATTGGGCATTATCAATTTAGGTTTAGAACTGCATATGTACCTCTTTCTGTGCTCTTATATTGATATTGAAACTTGGTACTTTTATTTGAGGATCTTAAACCTTAAAATCATCTCAGACACAGGAAATGAGCAATAAAGTCTGAATTGAATTTCCAGGGACTTGAGAAACAGGAATGCATTTCAAATAATATGTATAATAAAAATACTATGCAACAAACATTTATTTGTTTATTTGTTGCAGGACAATCCTGAGGAAGACCGGGCTAGTATTTACAAATCTGTGACCATCAACAGCTCCAAAGAGATTATGTGCTTCAGTGACTTCCCCATCCCAGATGATTTTCCCAACTACATGCACAATTCAAAGATAATGGACTATTTCTGGATGTATGCAAAACACTTTGACCTTCTGAAATATATTCACTTCAAGGTAAGATGAATATGACCCTTTTTTTCTGAAGCATTGCAGAGGCACATATGTTCTTTTCACCTTCAAAATCGGGGGCGGGGGGGAGAACAGAATCTAGGTGAGTACTGGGCAGTCTTATCTACTTTTCTCATAGTGACCAACTACAAAGCATTGTATCCTGATTAAGAGTCATTTGGGTGCCTATTTTACTTTGATCAGATTGCACCTACAATATACCATATGTTTCTTGGGCATTGCATTGAAGGAAGGACATTGACAAACTGGAA